>JAJSRV010000002.1:815018-828131 GCA_021527715.1 Neoseiulus cucumeris | reverse complement strand
TAGAAAACGAAACCGCGAGAGACGTCGATTTCTCCCATGCTATATCCGAGTTCGCCGCACTCAAGGCACGTAAAGTTCCTTTGTGATCCAATTTTCGAACATGTTCTCATATCAACGCGTCTTCATGCCCAGGTCGGGCATGAATCTTAATAAATTAAGCGCGAAGCATTCTCAATTCACTAAATTGAACGCTCATAGGCATCAAGGGAGGGGGGCGCTCCACTCATTTTTCGCCCCGGGCGCCGAAAGACCCAGAGCCGGCCCTGACCATAACCCTGTATTTTTGAAAAGCTCGGTTTGCATCCGGAACAGTTTTCTCTTCGGGAACCATGGTTGATTAATGTCGCGAGAGCTCTAAGATCTTCAGAGTGTGTCACGCCGACGTCCGCATCAGTTTCGTCCTCAATCGAATCATTTCACTCCTGTTCTCTCCCTCGAGCTCACTGTCTTCGACCGTGAAGAGACAAACTCTGCGAAAGTTAAACCATCTCGTAAGCCATCGTGAACTGTGACTGTATCGTCACCGAGTTTTTCGGGGACACACGCACAGACGAGTCCTCGAGCACGGATCATAGTGGAAACATAATGGGAAAGAAGTCGCTGCTCCGCTGATTAGTTTCGATTTCCACCCTTTTGGTGATTTCATAACTGTTTCTCGTTCCAAGTTGGAGGAGACAATGACTTCAAGTTATAAGATATAGAAGGTTTTCTGAGTTATAAACGAGGATTAACATTGGGCCTATGCTATAAGTTATAGAAACGTTCGCTGAATTCGTTCTAAGTTCTAAGTTAGTGAAGGTTTCTAACTCAGGGAAGTCTAAGTTAGCGAGACTTCACTGTACTGCTAATTGCCGAAGGCAAATGCTATGAAGCAGCCCACGGAACACTTGATAATTCCGATCCTGAGTTTGCTCGCTGGGATAAAATGGCGCGAAGCATCATTCTGAATCAAATCGATATTCCGTTGATTCAATTAAAATTTCAACACGATATTTCCTCAAGAACTTCAGCTGATGTCTTTAAGAGCATCACCGAGGAGTTTGATAATGTAACTCAGCTCATTCAACAAACTGCCACAAAGCGTTTGTTCACTTTTCGTTTTGACTCTTCAAAAATCCCTACCCATAATGTTCTGCGCTTCCGGCAACTCGTTAATGACGCTCTCATGTCCGGTGCCAGAACCAATGATACGATCTTGGTTCCCTGCCTTCTGCAGGCTCTCCCATCTAGCTGGGCTTTTCTGAAACAAACTTGGGGTACTCAACCACTAGATCAGCAATCAATTACAAATCTGTANCAGTCGATCGAGTCCGAAGCGACCGAGTTCGTGCTCCAAAAGATTACGACCACGCAAATGCCAAACAAGACGTCATTCCGTCTCGGACGAAAATACTGCAGACGAGCGCCGTTCCAAAAATCGTTGAACTGGCCGATGCAGCTTTAAAGGATTCGATGCTAGTTTTTGTCCCCTAATTCACGATCCGTATGTTGGAACTATCTGATTTCGAGCAATGTCACGTTTCGCGTTTGACGCCTGCAACTCTTTCAGGTTTATATTGAGCACTCTTTAGAATTGTGGCAGAAACTTCTGAATTCGCGACAACTAGCGGCCGTTCTCTAGTCGGAACTGACTTACTGCGACCCGATAATACACTTGATGAGACTTTACGAAGGTTGTCCGGAGCGCTTTGCAAACGGATTATCTCACGCAACATCTATAACAATGGGAAGTAGCTCTTCCTGTGGGTCTCATGTGAATTATACATGAGACAGCTTTGAGCATCTCGGTGAGAGGTCTCCCGATGACACACAAAGGTATGCAAATTACAGATCAGCGCTTCCGGTTCATGAGCACCGCGCAAAACATCGATAATGAGTCGTTGCGCAACAGCGCTCCAAGCAGGCCTCGGGTGAACTCCACTCTAAAACCCTTTGACTTCTGGTGGACAATTCACTCACCTGGTGCTCGATGCAAACTCAAGGACACCTCTTCCTCTTCCAGCTGCCGATTCGACCCGGGACTTCCATGAAAAGTCTCGGGGATTTCTTCAATCTGAGCTTTTGTATTGTGCACGACAACGTCTTTCTCGCCAACCGTTTCCAGCACACTCTCTGCCAACGGAGACACCTCGTTCCCATCAGGGGAGACGCTTTCAACGGGGTCCTCAATCTCGACCACGGTTTCCGGGACTTCAGGGATCCCGGGATCTTCACTTTCGGCCGTCATGGCGCCGATCCAGAGCTCGTGTGTTGTTGTGTTGAGGTGAGTCCGGCCGTAGCAGCCAACAGGTGCTCCGGTCTGTGTTGAGAATGTTTCCGTGGATACCGAGGCGGCTCGAGGTTCTGCGAAGGCCCAGTGCGGAATCGATCGGGACAACACCTCTCCGTGCCGACTGTGTTCTTGACGGAATCGTTAACTTTCGCTACAGCTTCCAGGGACAGACAAAAGCTGACCCGTTATGAATTCTTCTCCGTGAGCGCACTTTTTCCCTCTCCATTTCGCGCAATCTGTCGTAAGGCAGTCACTGATTTCTGAGGACAAGCTTGAGGTTTTCAGAACCAAAACATTCTCCAATAATCGGACGTGATCGCTGCTCACGTTATGCCCCGTATTCTGCGATAGGAAGGTCTCAGCGATTTCGCGGTCAACTACGGGTTGAAGGTCAAGGAGGGAGGTCGCCACCGAGAGGCACGATTGAGTGTGCTGCACTGATCTGAGATTCTTATATGAACTGGAGGAATAGTGAAGGTCGTTCGATGAAATCTTCCACATTCGCCTTCGAACTACGATTGGAGGGAGATGAAGGATCGCCCACTTTTCCGCTGGAATCGGTGAACTCGGAATGAATTCCCGCAACGCGATAGTTTCAAACGAAATAAAAACAGAAGAAAGGTTGTCAACAGATTCCAGCCAGCATCAGGGCACTTTTGTGAAACTTGTGTTGAGCAAGTTCTGATCATTTAGACGTGGCTATTCTCATTTCATGTCTTCATATATTGATGGGCATTCTCGACGATGACTGTCGCCCTCTAAGGTGACGAGTCAGCTGGCGCAACAGTTGTACTTCGCGACCATCGGATTGATTTCGAGATTTTAACTTTTCAACTTCAGGGGCGACTGCTCGAAGAATCGATCGTGGAGCCCACGGTTCCGAGCGGTCCCCAAACGATGACACGAAAACCGTCACAAGTCTGTCGGTATCTAGGTCTTCTCTTCATCGCAGCGATATGGTTGAGCGCGTAATTAATTGAGCATGCATCCCATCGGGAGCACTAGTAAGCCGCCGAGTGATGCTCCTTCTCCAGCTGATCAACGGCAGCTCTTCCCGCGTGACCAAGTTCTGTTAATCTCATTATCGGAATCGATTTTGTTTCCGCGCTCTTACTGAACTGAACTCAATCTGGAAGGACGGCAACTTGACGTTTTCGATTCGAGATCCCGAAGTTCTAGGCCGAGCCCCTCCGTCTCTCGAAGCAAGGAATTTCACAGCATATCCGCTCGTGACCCCGAAATAACCAAACTTACTCTGTTGTGAGTCCAGACATCAGCGGAGTGATTTTCTATATTTCTTAGACAGCCAGACCGGTCCTCGAAGGGCGTTGCAGGCGGAGCAAATGATCGTTTGTTTTCTGTCTCGTTCGGGCACAAACAAGAGCATGCTGTTCGTTTGCTGGCGGTGTCTAAGTGGTTTATCCAGCGATCGATTCGCGATCATAGATAACTCCAGGCCTAATGGACACCTGACCAAAACGGCTTTCAACCTCCAAAGCGCGGCGTGACTCTCCCTGTGTCCGATCAATAGACGATCGCTTGTTACACATCGGGCGGCAAACTGCTGTCAAGGACTTCCTGACTTGTTTTTGTGTTATGCTATCTGCCGGCGGCTAGGCCTGATTTCCGAATCGGCCCGGGCGCGAATCGGAGCCACGAATATTCCTTCCACGCTGGACCGCACGAAGACTTTTGATCTGACGCATCACGCTACATTGTGAGGGACAGCCTCGGAAACGAATTTGTAGAAATGGAGAAGGTTGCTCCGATGCCGCGCTTCCTACTGTACTCAAAGCTGGAGCTTCTCGGGAAGAACTTCTTCATAATATAGCCCTGACAACATTTTGGAGAGGTCCTTCTGACGTCTGCCTGAGCCAGCAACACCCTGTGCGAGGTCTGACCTGTTCGATGGATACTCCAGCACACGACACGAAAGCGGATAGCTCCCGAGTTTGACATCTGTGTTGTCTGGGATGTCAAAGCCGATGAACTGAGTAGCTGGTACAGGCTGGTAAGCCTCTCTCTGTGCCGGAGTCACTTCACGCGAAGTGAAGTTGACACTTCTTTAGCAACCAGTGACGAAAGTGACAGAGAGGTTGAACTAACATGCCGGTTGCCGAAAAACCGCTCCCTCTGATTCCGATCGGTATGAGCTCATCGGGTGGAGGCGTCATTCCCGCCGAGGTCCAGGGACGCGGCAACGAAGGTCCACGGTCAGAATCTTGACTTCGGAAATTCATCATAAATTCTCTATGAGGCGACGATGAACGGACATGGATCATCACCGCTTTCTAAACGCTTCATTCCCCTAATGGTCTCGACTTCACGCGATATCTGTTCGGATGAGAAGAGACACGCCTTATCTCAGATAAAGCTTCTTTCTCGACCTCGCGTCCAACAACCTATGAGAATGATCATGAAATCGAATGAATTCATGCTCATCGCCCAAACAAGCAACTGCTGCCCGCGAGAGAGATAGGAAAGCGATTGGATTAGTTCGTTGCAAAAGTCACAGAGAATACGCGGTTTCATGCGTAACTTGAAGATCTCTGAGTACTTGCGTGACTCCTGTTCAACGAGCCCGCGTTCGATGAGCACATCCGACGTTGCACCTGCTCTCCAGCAAAATATTCTTCTTGATTGAGATCCGCGTCATCATGATGCAGATCAATGGCATCTCGTCATTCCAATCAACTAGCGACCTGAGTGAGTATCAGACATTTGATCTAGCTGAAAGCATCGCTACTTCCCAGGACTGTTCGACTCCCAAGCATCCCTTCAGGGGATTTTGATTGAATTGGATGCGGAAGGTCTCGTGGTGGTTTCCGATGTTCATCATGAGAGGATCTCGAATTCATCAATATGTCGGTACAACACGTGTATCTTTTCAATTTGCGAAACTGTGATCGAAGGTTACGTGCTCCAGCGATCGCGTGTCAGTTCTCTTGCATCTACCTGAATGATGCGAGATTGAATTCCGTTCCGATGACAGCGCTGGTTCAAACATCAGGGAATCTTCAGCATCAAACAACGTTGGTTGCCGTCGCAAATCCTCCTCGAACTGCATGTGATCGTCAAACACTTCGCATTCATGGTCTTCACATTGATTAATTTCGGCGTTCCTCACTGGCAATCTACATATACATCGAAACCACTGACATTCAGCCAGAAATGACTCCTTGAACTTGTGGATGAGGCAAGTTGCCTGAACTTTCCTGTGGAAATAAGTCGATATCTCAGAAGTCTCGTTGTAGGATGAATAATGCGCTCAGTTACTTCCTTATTGTCCGCGACGACACTCAATACAAGGCGGAAGTTCTCTCACAGCGGATAGAAATCACGTGCCTTGGCATCGTCTTCAGAAATCCTTGAGTCCTTTCGATTGAAAATCGATGCAATAGCTACACGCGTCCTGAGCCCGGCACGAGTTATACAACCTGCAATCACGTAAGCTTCAAAGAGGAAGTCTTCTTCCCGCGTGAATCGCTGTCAACTCTAAAATTATCCAATCCAACAGCTTGATGAATGTCTTGGCGTTCGTCGGGGCTTTACCGTCACTCAGTGGAATCGTATACAAAGTTCAAAAATTTCGGAATGACTTCTTGTTAGGTACAAAGCCAACCAGGTAGTCTACAATGACTGCGTGCCGCCAAAACTGATTTCCTCTGGAGGATGAATTCCTCTGGCAAGGTGGGAATCTTTGATTCGTTCAAACGAAAACAGGGTTTTTCGCGGAGTTCGCTCTCTCTCTCGGATTCAAACCGATGACAAGAGCAGGCTCAAGTTTCGTGACGAGAGCCTTTCATTCTTCATGTTAAAGTGAGTTGTCCTCTTATCGATGTATGTTCGAGGTAGGAGACTACGAAAATAGGCTTTTGCTTGGGCGTCTGTGTGATTCTCGAGATAGGAGTTCCCTAAATATCAAAGAAAATTGAGATTCCTCGGACAACCAATGGACGCCATGATCCTAAGTTCCGTAAAGAAATGTTATACTTCAGCACCAGATTGCGGTAGAGATGGCAAGATGGTTGGGCAAATGGCGGATCAAGCCAAGCAGTTGCGAGGAACTACACTGGTATAGTTGGGACTCGAATTTCAGCGAGGCGAAAGATGCTAAGGAGTCATTTTGAAGAAGCTTCGGTTGAGATATCATCACTTCATCCGCTTTGTGACAGAGCTCGAGCGCATGTATTCAGTTCATCGGTTGTTTTTTGAGAATAATCGAACAAAATGTTCATAGAAAAGGGATCAGTCGACGAACGTCCTCCACACGACGGCGAACCGTGGTGATCGTGTCGTGCATGTTTACGAGGGTTACGCCGGGGGCTGACGCCAGAGGAACACGTTGGGGGAGTGTGGGAATAATGCAAGCTTTTCGGGTCGTCAGAACGTGGACGGTAGGCCGCTGAGATTGAACTTGGCGTTTCAAATCGAGTTACCGTTTGAGAGAGTATCTATCTGGCTTCACAAATTCAATGTTTGGAGTTGCTCGACATTTGGTCATCCGTCCGATCAAAACTCTCAGGAATGTAACTCTGGAGGCCGACTTGCGTCGTGGCCTGCATGCATCATGCAGCGGTTTATGCCATAGTTCATCGACTGTTTTCATGGAATGTTCTCCAGGGTGAGGCGAACACATTGGTCTTTGAAAATTTGGAAGAACTCAATATGGAAAATCAGTTTTCCAGCGTTATCGGAAGAGATTCGAAAGTAAGGATACGATTGAAGGCTCAGAATATGTTTTCCTGTAAGTCCGAAGTCCGTTGCGATACATTCGTGGAATATCCTGTGTCACAATGTTTGTTTCGTTAAGATTCGTGGAAACATCCCCTCCCGCTGATGTGATGTCGAGCAAAATGAGTCGCTAGTTTGGAATCCTCGGCTGGTGTTGTTGGATGATTCGAAATAGAAAAAGACGAGCTCACCTCACTGAAGCTCGTGATTCACGATGGATCCTTTTCGTTTCCCGACTGTTTCCACGCCATTGTAAATTGCATGAGCGATCGAGGCTGAACTAGTTCGCGATCGCGAGATTCTCCGAACGAACGAAAGTGTTTTCAAATGTTCAAAACGCCTAACGGGTGTCCATTCGCCGGAGTTCGATTCTTCGGCCGCCGCACTAATGCGGGCATCATGAATGGCTTTGTCCCCTCCCGTATTCTTTCAATTTTCAGAAAAAAATAACAGAACAGAACAAGAATTCGAAAAGAAAATATTTGTTTGTTCGTACGCCCCCGCAGAAACGATACGGACAGATTCCGGGAGACTTCACTGTAAAAAAATTGTGTTTCAGCTGAGGCGTGTCGATAATTTTCCGAAAAAACTTCTCTACGTTCTCGTCCAATTTTGCTTCGTTTCTTCTTTCACTGCCAGCGTCTCGTTGACACGTGATTTTTCGGGAGCTCCTATTTTCTGGGACTTGCGGCTCCGAGCGTTTCGTCGAAACCGTGTTTTCTCTCCTGTGGAGATTCACTCAGGTACTGATTGAGGTTTCAATGAGCGACGAAGGCCGAGCTCTCGCTTTCTTTTGGTCGCGCTGTGGTCGTTATGGTCATGCCGTATTTATTATGGTGTCGGGATAGTGCGCGGCCTCTCGGACGGTCAATCCGTCGCGGCGGGAAAAATCATCGCCGTCTGTGTCTTTCTGCCGTGAGCAGAAGTGACCTTAATCTCATCTCTTGAACTAGCTGACAGCGCTCAACTACCGCCTTCGATCGGCTCAGAGTGGCGCACTTCGACATCTGACTCGAAATCCCAAACTTCTTCGCTTCTACAGATTCTACTTTTCCATTTTCAGTAGAGTCACCGTTGCAACACATTTTCTTCGAGATGATCGGGCGACCGTCATCACCGCGTCTGGCGATAATCTGATTGCCGCACAATCTTTCACTTTGTTCGGCGATTTGGTTGACAGAACAAACATCCCCTCTGATCTCACTCAGATCTACTCCAGAAAGTGGGATCAGATGACCGACTTCAGCGACGAAAGCTAAGAAAATCGACAAACTCGTCCCGTCCGAGCGTGATCACACTTCGAAACAGGTGTAAAATGTCCATAAAATATTCTCTTCAGCTGACCGGGAGCGCTAATGGCATCAAAGATAAGTGGACAGAGTTGAGACTCGCTGATGATAAGACTCGGTGGAGAAGAAATTCTTGAAGACTCGATGCGGACAATGCGATCGTTTCAGAAGTCCGGAGCGAATCAAAAGTTGTTTGTTCCGCTTTGTACACCGAGCTTTGCATTGCGTAAGCGCGCGGCCGTCTTCGTCGTCTCCGATGATTTCTGTTCTTGAGTTGATACCATTTATTATTATTCAACTATGTAGAATGCTCGATTCCAGTTCCAGTTTCGAACTCTCCGCGCACAGCGTTCGGCTCGCTCTTGGAACACAATACAGTCATCGCGGATTCACGTCAGTCACTTGGTCGCAGCAGCTCCCGTGACCGCGGACGGAGTCAATAGCAGATCTGGGTTTACAACCAGAAGCCCGGCTAAGACAGAAGACTTCCCGTTCTCAGGGAGTTAATATCTTCGAAACGAGAGCGTAAACCGCAACTCCACAACCGGTGTTCCCGTCAGGAAAATGGAAACGCTAACGATCCTAGAGGATCGTAAAGGTGTGGGCAGTGGTCTGTGGCATCACGCACGCGCGTCTCATCGTTTGTGTCTCCTCTTTCGGAAACAATCAGGAATTGCCATGCATTTTTCGTCTGAAAGTGAAACCTCATTCCCCGAAAAGTTTCTTAATAGCGGCGTCATCGGTCTAGCGATTCCGCGATGACTTTCCTCAAAAAACCGAACAGTCCCATGTCGTCTTTGCGAACAACGACGCCGGAAAGATTAATATGCTTTCAGGCTGTTCGATCGTACGAATCAAGTTCCATCAAACTAATCGTTCGTTCGCATCGTGAGATCGTCGATATTCAGCCAACTATTATGAAATGTCTACATATTCGACTGTTAAGTCAACATGGACGACTTCCATTTCTTGAGAAAGTATGTGTGGATATGCTGAAGTGCAAGTTGAAAGTACTCGGAGCTCACATCGACTCTTTGTTCCATCGATCCAGATCCGTATCAGTTCGTCGGCTTGGATGGATCAGTTCGATTGATTGCTGACACTTACGCGGAAATGCCGCAGCACTCGAACACTGCGAGTTGATATTAAAGCCAGAAATTGGCGATGCGACAGCAGGATAAACGTCCACAGGAGAGATAAGTTCTGTCAATCATGCTGTTCGTCTGCGCGCAAGGAAAGCGAAAGTGGATCTTCTGCTCTGAGGGGGCGGCAGACCGCGTTTCAGGAAGATGGAAGACATCGATTGCGGAACAGGTTCACGTATGAGTAACATATAACCTACCACTGAGGAACGATGAGATATGACCAAGTTTAAAGCCGCTAGCCAGCTTTCTGAGCCGCTTCCGAAACGTCCGCCCGTGGTCCGTCGCGACGGATTGTTGACGCTTCTATCGAAGCTTCTGGTTGAGATTTGTTTTTAGCTCAGCGGAAGTCGACGACTAAATTAAATTAATCACATCGTATCGCTCGTAGACACTTCATGCGTCGTACGTTAGTAGTCGAAGATCGAGATTGATTCGATGATTTTGTCTCATCGATCTCTGGAAATTAGTGGAATTTGAACACTGTCCCAAGTAATTTTTGCTTTCGCGATCGATGGCTGTGGTGATTCTAGTGCCAAGCAAGTATCATGGATCCGAGTTCTTTATTTCGGATGCAGGAGAGATAAAGAGAACATCGATTCTGGAGCGAATAATGTTTCTGTCGCTGCTGTGGCGCAGGCACAGAAACGAAGCTGCCGGAAAGAAGTGTTTGAGCAATCATCGTCGATGAGTCAACACGGGATCTGAGATCACTTGTCAGATCGCGATCACAAAGTTCGTCCATTGAAGAACACAACTGGAAAATGTGACCGACATTCTTGGAACGGAATACGGAACAGAGAAAGTAACAAAACCATGACCAATAACGAGCGGTTCATGAATGTCTGTTCTTCCTTCGACAGCCTTATCTGTTAGAACTCCTCTATACAATTTTTCTGAAGTCTCGACGCTGTCAAACCCGCAGCTCCGATTTCTTGACAGCGTTCTGAATGTTCCCGCGGCCACCATTCCTTTGAAATCTAGTTTGGTGGTGAAATCTGAACCCGGGGAGCATCTATGACGAGAACAGTTTCGCACTAATTTCATCAACTGTGTCAGAAACTTCGATGAGTATCTGCTTTTGATTCTCAAGGAGACCGAGAAATGGGAAACATGAAAAGCTCAAACCGTAAACGTCCTTCCCCGTATTGGGTCAGGCTTCTGATTCAATCTTAGTGAATATAGAGCGGGCGAAGTTTGTTCCGGTGTTTTGAGGCTATCATTTCGTTCCAGAAATACTCCGTTTTGTTTGCGATTTCTTTTTTCGCTTTGTCTAGCCGCGGAACAGCCCGGTGACACTTTCGCTTCGCACAGCGTTCGTACAGCCGATCATCGATGATTCTGGCCAGCTTGGGATGGCCACATCCACAACAAGAGCATCCGACGGCAAGTTAACTCCACCCGCATATTCACGACATCTGGACTTCGGCTCGACCCTTCCCATCCGTCCCAGATACTTGAAAAGCCTTACGACCGATGCACTTGTAAACCTGTAAAAACTGATCGACGGCGTTGTTTACTTCTGTGATTTCGCTGCTGCTGCTGCTGCTGCTGCCACACTTAACCGAGCATATCTTTAAAAGTGAACGTGGGCGGCAACAGAATGCATGAGAAACAGAGAAGTCGGGAGGAAGAGGGAGAAACAATGCGAGGAAGGAAGGGAGGGCGGGCGGGCGACCGACCAGTCCGTTTGTGACTCTAACAACTGGTCGCCAATCGCATGCGTAGATGTCAATTCTCTGGAATTCAAGTCATTTATCATTCTCGGTTTCGTTCACATGAACCGGTTAGATCCGAAGTTCCAGCGTAGTGAAGGGTCTCGATATGTGGAGTAGATTCGAACCTCTTCGAAGATTCCGAAAAAACTGAGACATCGATACCAATCGACCACATTGCCATTTCTCGATTTAAACTTTCGATCACCTCCCTCTGCGGAAAAGCACGAGGGGGTGGAGATCTTTCCGTGACTTCTCGTTGAGCGGAGAAACGGTTTTCGGGTTTCGTTGACGCGTATCCGCCAATAGCGCGTAAAGTAGAGCCGTCTCGTCTTCTCCATTCTGTCGACGAAGTGAAAAACCAGTAGTCCGACGGACAACAATTTGTCCCAGATGGATGATGCATTCGGTGTGAAATTGCAGTCTGAGCCACAGACGCGGAGCGAACAACCAGAAAGCAGCAGAAAAGAATAAAAAGTTCACAAGTGAAATCACAAATACAACTCGGGTCATTTGGATCGTCGCGGATTCCGGTCAGCGTGGCTTCCCCACACACAAAAGGAAAGATGGAGTCGTGATATCAAAAAAAGGTCAATCCGGAATCCGTCAATCGTTCACAAAGTTGAAACTTTCGCCGAACTTTGATGTCGCTTTCTCGGATTCGCTTCGAAAAGGGGAAAATATGGCGAGAATCGACATCGGATAAACACTAGCGGGCGAAATTGGGATGGAGACGAAAGCCAGAAATCTAATCGCTTCTTTTGAAACAGCGAAGTGTCTCACTTCACAAGTTTCGAACTCTTCCAGGGAATTCTGCTCGAGGTTGAGCAGTTGACGACCTGATTCGATTCCTGAAGTCGATCGGACCGCTGGGAGGCGCGGGGGCTTGCGGAAAATATTCGTCGGCGATGCGAGGCAAGAGATATAAGTGATAATAATGGATGGGACTCTGATGACAACTCCCCTTACGGCCCATTCAGGACGGAAGTTTGTTTGCGCGAAGAGAATCGTATGCGGGCTTCTCAATCAACGGCCAACCGCCAGCAGAAGAAAACGAGGGACCGTAGAGAAGAAGGAGAACACAGCGACTAAGACGCTGGAAAAGATCACAGAGCCGAACACCAGAAGAAAGTGTTCCAGAATCTGAAACAGTTTTCCATCAGTTCCCGATAGCTCACATCGTTTGCACAACGACTGCCGAACGTCTTCGGTGTCTTGATTCTTTTCGACGCACGTCACTCACTCACACTCAACAGCTGATGGATTCTTCGCCGATTCTTTCTTCGTGTTTGACATTTATTCACAAAACAAAAAGAAAAACATGAGATTCCATATTGTGTATGATCGTGTATGTGTTGATTTTCAACCTTTTTGACAAGTTTCTCTTGTTTCCGCGCATCTCTGCGGACAATGGCACTGTCGAAGCCTGGAAACACAAAAACAAAGAAAAAAGAGAAACCTGGTGGAAACTTTGACCCGAAAATCCGTGTACCGTGGAGCTTGCAACCTGTTAACCGGAGTTTGAACTTTGTCGAGTTGTGGAAGCAGCAGGGGTCGCACGTCGAGAGTTTCAGACCGATATGTGTTCATACATTTGCACTTTGTAATATTTCTGGGAAGTACTTTCACTCAGACATCCGAGCATCGAGAATAACGGAATGGGTCTCCCTCGGAGTGAAAATGAGGAGTTGATTTCCAAACGGAGTTAAGTCCATTTTTCCTATTTCGAGATAATCGACTTTTTCTTCTGGGATGCTCTTAATACACAGGATCACGATGAAACTTCGGTCTGCGATGGGTGACGGAATCTTGAGCATAATGAAAGCTAACTCGCAAATCAATGAGTCCTGTGTAGGCGGCTAGAGCAATGAGGTCTTTTGGACTTAACGCTTTTTGGAAATGAACATTAGAAAAACAGTCGAAATTGACGTTTTTTGGTGTCGTATCAGGGCTGTTCGCAG
>JAJSRV010000002.1:600000-814842 GCA_021527715.1 Neoseiulus cucumeris | reverse complement strand
GCTGCTGAATGACGACGCTGATTCTCGGAATCGATGGAATGCCCCAGCGAAACTTTCTCACGCCCCGACTTCCTACTCGAACGATTGTTTCAAGTCAACGGTTCTTATTTTTCACCCTTTTCTTCCGATTGGTTTGTGTCTCGTCCATTGATTCTGTGAACTGTTAACAATATTACAAAAGAAGAAGCACCAACGGGTATTTTCCATCTGTATTTCGACACTTATTCTCACTATTACTTGTCGTCACCACGGAGGATACCGATGCCGAAATCGTGCGAATTCAGCTTCTGCTCACCTCACCATAACTTTCGAAAGTTTTCGAAATCCTGCGTTTCCAGTTTCCACGCCCGAGAAAAATCTCGTTCGAGGCAGTAGATCGGGAACTGCGAAGATTTCTTAAAATTATTTTTGGAACACGAATGCGTTGTCTGTGCTGTGACCTGGAGTCTCAACTCTGAAATGCAGTCTGTCAAAGATCCCGAGCGTCGCATTTCTAAGTGTCAACAATCGTTCGTCAATCTTTTTCAGAACTTTTCAGAATTTCTAGCTCTTCGATAGCATCCTAACGGTGTTCGATTCCGTTTCCTTCCTCTTTCGTCTTTGCGACCGTTGTCGTTGTTGTGGTTGTACGCCTCCTCTCCAGTAACGGTCCTTCTCGCTGACGTTTTGTTGCGCGTAGCTTTATAAAACGTCCACGGTCCGGGGTTTGAGCTCCAAAGTTCTCATCTTTGTTCAGACACTCACAGCTCGCGGTGAGTTTTGCACGAAACGGTGTTTTCTGTCCAAAATGTGACAAATTCTCCATCGTGGTGTGTCCAGTGTGTGGTTGCTCTCCATCCAGGTTCTCTATCGGTCAAGTGAGCTTTCGCGAACCTGGAAGTTGTGGTCGATCTTGGGCTTTCTGGATTTCCCTTTGATGTGGTGGATTCGACGGTTTTCTCTATTTCGATGTGCGACAAATCGAGCCGTGAGTATCTTTGTCGGAGTTTGCCAAACTCGACTGGAATACGCTCTACCCAGAATTCTCATCTTTCTCCCTAATCCAGATCGTCTCATTGAGATTCATGAAATCCAATGATTGATTTTCTGTTCCATACCCGCCTTGATTCTCCCGAATAGTGAGTCTGTGTTCGCGTCGTGCCAAGATTCGTTCGTACGCGTTTTCCCTGTGATGCATCGAGTATTTTTTCCTCTCGATAGCACCATGTGTCCACGCGTGCCTCGGTGAATCTACGAGAACCGAGAATATATGCAGCTTTCTCCTCCTTTACATTCGCATTAGTGATTCCGATCGCCGCTGAGCCAACTGTTTGTGGCGATGCATCTTGGTGATGCTATGAAAAATTCTCAAAAAGAAAGAATTGCTCACTTTCGCTCTTTCCGTCGACTATGCATCAAAACCACGTGTTATGCGCGGTATTCTCTTAAGCAATACCGCAACACAACCGAAACGCCTGTTTGAGTAGCGGTGACATCTTCACGACAAGGTGATTTCCTAGCGATTAAGGAGAATCTTGACTCATTTCAGCGGGCGCGATGCTTTCCTCACTTCAAACCCCGCTTTACTTTTTGCTTTTCGCTTTGGCGTCAAAAATAACCACCGTTCGATCACATGGACGACTCATGGAACCGCCATCAAGGTACGAGAACCCTATGACTGTGTCGACGGTGATTTTGCCATTAATTTCCGCTTCGTTGCAATCTGCTGATGGGAACCAATTTTCAGATCCTCCATGTGGCGCGTCGGCTTCAAAACTCCGAGGAACTACAACGACAACGAGCTGTTCTGCGGGGGATTCACGGTAAATATCATGTCCGCTTGGTGCTTTTACCATGCAGGAGGAACGGGGTGCTTGATTGTAGGGAACAGGTTGAGCGGAGTGGAAGAGTAAAATATGGAGGAAGCGTTTTGAATGATGGATCCGTTGACCTTCGATCATAAACCTCTTCTTTCCGTAGCGGCAGCTCCGTAACGGCATGAAATGCGGAGTTTGCGGTGACCCATGGGATGTGCCGCCTCCACGCTCGAATGAGGCCGGAGGGAAATACGCTACTGTAATGATCGCTCGAAGGTAATACGCAACACTTTGCTACATTCCATCCGGATCGATTTCTCGTTTTGACTTTTTCTTTGCTTTCGGTGACAGAACCTGGAAGTAAAACGCTGTGGATTGCAGATACCGTCCGGGACAAGTTATCGAGACTGCGGTCGAACTTACGGCAAATCATATGGGTCACTTCAAGTTCCGACTCTGCCCGGTCAACGACCCCTCGGTGAGTTCTCCTTGATCCCTTCCTTATCCAGAGCTCCCTCAGGAGCAGCTGTGAAACCCCGGAGTACGATTCGTGGGAGAGCCGCAGGTTTTTGAACAGCTTTCGCGGTCGCGAGGCCGTCGTTTTGATAATTTCAGATTCAGCAAGCTATCGAGGCTCATTTCCGAATCTGTCACGAATTTCAGGTGCGGGCCACAGACGAGTGCATGGCCAAATACCCATTAGAAATCGTTGAAGCTCCTTCAAACGATCCTTATCGCTACTCGCTTCCCGACCGAAACAACAGATACCGAGTTCGAGTGAGACTGCCGTCCAACCTCACCTGCACGCAATGCGTTTTCCAATGGACCTACACCGCCGGTAAGTGAGAAATCATTCCCATTCGTCTCGATAACATGTGCATCAGGAACTCATCACGATTTTTGTCGATTTACTGATAAAATTTCGAACTGGTTACAGGCAACAACTGGGGTCGCTGTCCAGATGGCGTTTCTCGAGTGGGTTGCGGGCCGCAGGAGACGTTCCGAGGATGTTCAGATATTGCGATTTCTGAAGGAGCCACGGGAACGGACTCGATTCCTGTCGGATTTCCTGCGAAGAAACCTTGGAAAACAACGGAAGAGCCCTCGACGAAGCCTGGTACAACATTCCGTTACAAACCCAAAACCACTTCCAAGTGGTACAAATCCACCCACAAGTGGAACGACAAACCGCAGCACAAGAAGCCCCTCCCCCCGAATGGGAAATACCCCTCTTCCCCCAAGTACTGGACTAAATCAACTTGGAGCACGACGTCGAGACCCAATTGGAGCTCGACTCCCGGCCTGGAAAAAGAAGAAGGTCCCCTCCCCATGACTCCCCCCAAGACTAAAATGCATGGCTACTATCCCGAACCCACTACAGCCCGACCCGCGAGACACACCGAGGCCATGACTCCGAGAATGTCCTTCCCGACCACGCCACGTACAAGATTCACGCCAGTCCTCAAATCCGTTACAGGTTGGGTTGCGACAACGAAGAGGGCGACCACGACACCGAAAGCCTCAAAAACGACCTCAAAACCCGAGTCTGAAAACGAGATCCCGAGCAAAGCTCCTCCAAAACGCTTCTGCAGCCCGGTCGGTGTTTACGCAGGTTCTCGCAAAATGCAACAGTGGTGCGACCTCAACTGCCTCCAAGCGCCGTACTACTGTCCGCGGACTCACTGCAAGTGTGCCTAGACTTCCTCCTTTCAAGGGAGTGTCCACTTCCCTGTATGTCATCGGTCGCTGACTCTGAGATGCCATTTGTATATGTTTAGGGCAAGATAGGAGTCAGTCAGAGTTGCCTCACGGGAAAAAATGTAAATATTGCCAAGGGAAACCATGTTTCCAATATTTATTCGGGAGTTATTTATATTCGCGAGACGAGAACAACAAGTAGTCGATGACGCAGTCAAGATGCTGGAAATCAAGAGAGCCATCAGGAACGCCGTTCCCCTGATAGACACGCTCAGAATCGGGACAGGTGCCAACAATGAATAAACTTAACGGTTTACATTCGGAGAAAAGTGTTCGAGTTTCTCGAGAATCCCAAGGAAAGTGGTTGATTTGAAATCTCCTGTTTGCTAGCCGCTCTTATTTCATGCTGTTTAAAAACTTGAAAGTGAGTTTGTGTACTCGGATTCGTCATCCAGGATGAGTGGACAGCCGCAGATGAGATTTTGTCCCACGTCCGCAAGCCGCCGACTCTTATCAAAGCGACGACACAAGTTTTTCCTCAGCGTTCGCCGAACGAGACTTATAAAAGGAAGTTGTCTGCAAATATCTCGAAAGAGGAGATGGAGCCGCGCGGACCATTCGACTCCGATTCGTGATCTTGTTGTGTGCTCTCGGCTCCATCCTTTTGACGACGTTGCAACTATGTGAAGCAGGACCACGACAGTAGCGAGGACGCCTCGTTCCGAAGTGGTTGGTGTCAAAGCTTTGCGGCCCTTTGGCATACAGCCCCGAGCATCGGACGCCTGACTTCAACAACCAAAAGATGAAGCCGCTTCCTGAGCGCACCTTGTCAAACTCGACGACGCTTTTCGTCGGGGTGAGGTGACTTGGTGTTGCCTGACGACATTAAAATTCAATCTCCGGCTTCGAGCTCGAAAAACCTCCTCCTGCGTCGTCACTTACGCTTATGGTTCGGCGGCGAGCAAATCTTTCGAAATTTTCCTTTTGCAAAGCATTCACTGAACCGCTCCACCTCGAGTCAAAGCGGAAAGTCGGGTTCGTCAAGCGCCGAAATTAAATTGATTTTGACATACGCCCCCATTAACGGACCCGCGTTACCTCAGCGGGTAGGTACATGAGTAATTTGCATGAATGCCTCGCCGGGCACACCCTTTTGCTAACCTATTTCCTTTTCGTAAACACATCTTCCGCGCACACGTGGATACGCACAAACCCGGCCTCGGAAATTCGGATGTGAAGCGTTCCGTTCGGAAGTTAGATTACCGGCGAATCCGATTAACGGACCATTCAAGAACCTCAGTCGGCGAACATACCGGCCACATACAAAGATGGCCGCGCTGTTTCGCCGTCGCGTCGGTCCTCGGTGAATCGGAGAGAAAGCTCAACATTGATGACAAGAACTCCGAGTCAGCGGACTCCTAATGGATAGAGAGCTTCGTTGATTTTTTTTCTGACGCTTCCAGTAATGCGTTTGCATAGGGCTTCAGCTTTCGTTATCTGCCGTTTGACCGGAGGGTCTACGTACTAATGTCATAACGTTGGAGCGAAGATTATTTCACCAGCTTGCCGTGTTAATAGGATTTCCTACTCAGCAGATATAAAAGAATTTCCGCTCTCAATTTCGTCCACAACCCCGTGACTCCACTCACTCTCTTCTGCGCTCCCGGGGACCATCACCTGGGTCCACCTGTCCCCGACTCCGGCCTCTGTCCCCAGCGCGGTTCTTCTCTTGTCGATATCCATCTCTCCCGTCAGAGCGTTCGCTGGCTTTGTGTTTTTAGAGTTTCCCGTATTCCGAACGTGAACAGAGGTTAAGGAAGTAGATTACTGAGTTAGGGCTGTTTAAACTAGAAGAAAGTGGATTAAACGCGAGACAAGATCAAGAAGGACTACTTCTGCGTTCGTGAGTGATTCTGACCGACGAGTAAAAGCTCGCCACGCTCTACGCACGACCTGCAAAATGGGATTAACTCAAACGTTTTGCGACGAATTTATTTTTGGAAATCTCAGCAGCGACTCGGATGTCTAAGGTTTCGTCCGTGACGCGTCGCCAACATTGTTTCCAGACTCGATTCTATTCGTCCGGAGAATCAAACCGAGATAATAACCTCCCTCGATTCACGTCGAGTGTCCCGCCGGATTCCAAAGTTTGGAGCTGCCGTGCCCGTTGAGGAAATTTAGCTGGCCGTCCTCATTAAAATGTTTCATCCGAATTTTTCGATTTTGTCCCTCTAATTGGCCCCGAGCTGATTCCGATTCAGGTTTGAGAAGCGACGGCAGGAAACGACATCCTGAACGAAGCCGCGCACTGAATTTCCTCGAGCCAACAACCGAGGGAGCGAATCGGTTCAAAGTCCAAACTCGATCGGAAGTACCGCTAGTCATTCAAGAAGCAATCACAGTCAATGTGTTCTCGTTTAGCGACAGGAAATCGAGCTGCGAACATCAACATCCGGGCACAGTTTGGTGAAGAACGAATAAAAGTAAGACGCCAGCCTGTTTCTATTCCTACAGCCATCAAACGGGGGAAACCAGATGGGCTGAACTGCAATTCAAATGAACTCTGTATCACCTCACCGAACGGTTCCTGGGCAGAATCAGAGTCGTGCGACTGCATCGACTCCGCAGAGGGAACGCGACGCCATGAGAAGCGAACGCACACGAACGTACTTTTCGCGAAAACTCAGAGACCAAACCAATGACTCGAGGAATACGTTTCGCGAGCAATTTATTGTGGTTTCGCAGCTGGCGAATCGCAAATCAAACATTCTCGCTTCAACTTCGGTTGAGTATTGTTGTTGCGAATGATTTCTCCGATCTGATCGCTTGAACCAATTCTGAGACGGGACCAATGTCGCTGAACTCGAAGCTTTCTATTTCGTGGAGACGTTCTTTATTGTACCATCTCCAAGCGGAGTAGTTGTCCTCGTAAATCGTAGAGTTTGTCCATTCAGATCTGTTGGGCAAGTGGAGATAAGCGAATGGGCATCGGATCTCGGTCGGTTCTTGGCCCGCTCTCTTTTCCTTCTATCCAGGGCACCGGCTGAAGACAATGATCATTGCTTAATTCCGAGAATGACTCAGCGAACTCTCTCAAGGCCTTGTTCGTCGAATGCCGTTTCCTTCCCGAAAATACTTCGTCCGAGGAACGGGGTGCCCTCTGGCCTACTGGCGTAGTGGCCCGGAAAATCCCGGAGCTCGTTACAAAAAGAAAGCAAATTTTGTACTCGTCGTCATCGGAAGCTCATTCTTTGTGGTCGAACATTTGGACCAACCTGCGTTTCAGTGAGAATAACTCTTGCGAATCCAGTCGTATTTGGATTCCATTCGCGAAATCGAGTTCGCGAGGCCGAAGAATTAGCAAAAAACGTATTTCAAAATATCCGGGTCGAATCCGTCTTGTATTTTTTGGGTTCGGTCATCCACCCGCGGACAAAGTAGGCGATGTACGGAAATGTGCCAAGCGGTCGAACGAGACAAGCGGAGAAAGGACACAAGCGGGGATGGAGGAGACCTATAAAGGCTTTATACGTCAACAACACGCAGGTCCACCAAATGCTTCTAAGGTTCTCTCCCCGAACAAGCGGTGAGGCTTAAGCGTAATAACAAGCCATGTCAGAGTGTGGCGCCCACTCAAGCCCGCTGGAACCAGGGTGTTCGGCGGACTTTCGATACATCGGAGATGACCTACAGGAACTATAACTACCCTTTCCCGGAAGAGAAATGGGTGAAATGTGCTTCAACATCCTTCCGTCGATTGTGCGACGAACACTCGAGAGAATCGATGAACTATAATTTTCTCAAAATACTCGCACCATTGATGGCAACGACGGCAAAGTTCAGCTCTATTTTATCGGCGTCGTTGGAACTTCTTTGAGAACCGTAAAGCTTGAACCCTAAGAGAGGAAACGACTGCGTAGGAGGTTGCTTGAAGCTCAATGATTGTTCTCTTTCGCAATTGTCTTGATTGCGGAATAGCTTTGCTGTGTGGGAAATGCCGCCGCGAATCTCGCTCGATGTAACCAGATGCTATCTTTGTTGTTTGTTGTCTAACACCGAGAAAACTTGAGCCTACGGACGAGGAGGCGACAACCCGCAGCAAATCTCGGAATCGTTCCGAGAACGGCCAGTTTCGTGAAGACTCCACTTTACCTCGGCATTGTTTTGTGTTCATGATTCCCATTTCATTCGGAGGTTCTGATTTGAGAAAATTAAGATCGAATCGGAGAATTTCTCGTCATCTCTTCAGATTGCGCGTCCTTTTTCCGATTGAATCCTCAGCAAAGCTCGGTGATCACGTACAATTGTAACTGCAAACAGAATGGCCGCCGAGGCCCCGATCCTCGAGCTAGCCACCCGGTAAGCGAACTTCGGCCATTGGCCATTGGCTTATCAGACATTGAACATGAACTCGAGGGGGCTCAGGGGGCTTGTAAGGACATCTAGATCTGTATCTGTGAGAAGAATAGATACCCTGAACCCTTGCACAAATGGCTGTAATAACGAATCGTTCGCGCAACCATATCAACCAAGGGAGCATCTATATTCGACTCGGGGCGCACTGACGGCCGTTCGACGTGAACGTTTTACTGCTGGCATCGATACAGACGATTTCGGCTCGGGGGAAATGATCTCTGCTTCCGACGTACTGGACCGGTGTTTCTCGGGAACTTTCGAGGAACAAACTCATGAAAAATCTCAAAGCTTAAAATCTCCTCAACTTTTATTTACAAGTTTGGGGTAGATCAACAGTGTATATACAATTTTCTCACCTAAAATGTTGGTAAGGACGATGTCAGAGGGGGAAAGCATATCATAGACCTAGATTCGGGGGGTCGCCCATCTGTGCACGTTCTTTTGTGCGCAAGTTTCTCGTATGGGCTCGTTGTACATGCCCCCATGTCGCCCTGAATTCCAGAAGATAAGTTCACAGGTTCTTGGCACTAATTTCTTGGCAAGGACTGGCTCCGTCGACGATTCCTGAGGAAACTCTCGAACAGGCTGTCAGGTAGCTGAGCATTCAGGGTTTCTGGGAGGAAGAACACCAAAACTGTCGCTAGAAATGAGCCGCTGCCAACAATGACGAAGCACCATTTCTGATTCGAGTCGGACGAGAGAGCCTGGAAATCAACGAATCAGCGGTTGGTTGATCAACGAGAAGAGCACAAACACGAAAGTCCAGGTCAACGTGATCCGGACGAGAATCAATGCTGCAAGAGTCTGCATCTCTTACCAAATCTCGGATGAAAGGTGCAATCATGCCCCCGACACGGCCCATCGCGAACGCGAGAGCGAATCCTAGAGATCTGATGTTTGTTGGGAGAAGCTCCAGCGTATAAACCCATTTGATGGAAGTTGCGACCGTCAGGAAGAAGCGAGTCACGGAGCTCAAGGCCACCTTCAATCTCGCTTCGTCTAGAATTCCAACAAAACATTTGTAGCAAACGACTCAATTGGTTTGTGTATCTGTGCAGCCTCATCCGTTATCGAGCAAAACGTCCAAGGAAAAACGAGCTAATCTTACTCAGCGGAATGAACGCGGTCGCTATGGAACACGCCGAACCGATGGCGAGGGAACCGGCCATAGATGACCTTCGATTCAAGAACCTCAGGAGGAACATTCCAACGATCCCAGCGGGAATCTCGGCCGCAGCGCCGATAGCAAACGCACTCCTCGAGTCGTATTCTGTCGTGGGAATATCATTCCTCGGTTATTTATCCAAGTCTGATTGTCGGGAGAAGTCTTCACCGCCGGCTGTGAGCATTACAGACAACACGGCATACTATTTCTTCACTTTCAGAGGCTCAGGATTCCGATTATTTCGTCAGTTCAAGGAAAACCGATCGATTATTTCCAACTTCGGTCATATGAACTTCTGATGCCTGAGGGATGCCCTTTGGTCGCGTTATTTGCGAAAACAGCGTCTTCAGAGATTGAACTCACTTGGGATGTGCGCAGAGAGGAAGATATCCGCGTAGTAGATTCCGTTCTCAACTAACCAGTAGAGCAAAATGATGACCAGTTGACGTCTCAGCCTCGAATCGCCGAGCAACACCACGATTCCTTGCGACTCCGAACTCTGGAAAGCGGTTCCAGCACTCTTTTAGTTTGAGATTTCCACTTTCGGGACGGATTCTCTCGTATTCTCATCAGTCGTTGTGATGCAAATTGAACGACCCAAACTCTCATCCCGAATGAAGTACCGACCTGCGTTCGCTCGACTAGGTTGCTCATGACGTAGGTGAAATTCGGAATCGATCTTCGGTTGGTGGTGAATATCGAGTTTAGCACTTCTCTCGCTTCCACAGTTTTTTTTTGATTCACGAGCCATCTCGGAGACTCCTCGACAATCCTGGAGAATCATTCAATGGGAGTCGTCGTATCCATCAGCCATGAAACTGATTCCAATACTCCAAATAAGCGGAGTCCATGAGAACTCTCTAATTGTCATCGTCATACACGGACTCGGCTACGCGATACACAGGAACGCGGTCAGCAGATGAAATCAACACTGAATCAACATTTGGAAGCGATCGGCATTTCTCGAAATGACTCACAACAATGGTGGCAAGATGCACAGAGCGCAAAGGCCGCAAACGAGTTGGAAAAGTCGCCACGAATCCAGAGCCGCACTCACGTACGGTACGGCTATGGTGCAGGCTGCGAACGCGATTGTGAAGCCAATATTCATCAGGTAGCGATCGCGCGGCAGCAGAAGCTCCATGACTGAGGATTTCGAAAGAAATTGTGAATTATTCATCGGCTCTGTCCAAGATTTACGGCGGGGAACGTTGAGTGCCACAGAGATTCAAGACGAATCTACCGGAGGCGAGGTGATACTTTCGTTCTGGAAGGACATTCCGAACAAAGAACCACAACGCGGGAGACTTTCAGCATGGAGAACAACTCAGAGGAGTCGTCCACTCACAGAGGGCAGCGCTGGTGACCTGGATTCCGGCGACGGCAGCAGCTTGAACAAATCTCAACAGATTGAAAGCCCATAGCGCCGGCACCGCTGAAGACCCGATGGCGAAAACTGAGAACAGAACGGTGCTCACGAGGAGACTCTTACGTCGACCTTGCCTGCAACAGGGACCCTTTTTAGGAGAAACATCTTCGAACGCTCGGATTAACATGACCAATCGCGTAATCGGGAGAATGTGATCTTTCTAAATCGAGAGGAGACCGAAATATCACTTTACCAGTCTGAAAGCAAACCGAAAACGATTGCGCCCACGAAACAGCCCCCGAACACCAGGGTCTGCATCGCCGAGCTGATCCATTTTTTGTCGCAGACCAGGTTCCACTGAAATGTTTTGACATGAATGAAATTTCCATTTTGTCGTCAGTACTTAATCTGTCAAGCGGATCGATAAATTGATTCCACCCTCGCTACCTCGAAACCGCCAAAACGTCATAACAATGCCAACTCGATTGAAATCTGCTCGATGAGTCGGTCGACCTTGAATGGCGTAAATAGAGGAGTGAGTTTCATTTATCCGTCAGACGGTTCGAAGGACTTGTTCACAACTGCAATTCATCAGCTTAGAGAGGAAGTTTCTCTATCTGGCGACATTCGAAACTCCAAGTGTGACGCATCTCGATTTTGGTTCTGGCAACACACGGATCAGAGTTTTCTCACAGCAGAAAATGTTCCTCTAGGCACGAGAGACAGAAATTATGAGAGAAATCGGAAACAATTCAGTGAATTCCTTTTGGTAGTCACTCCAGAATTTTTCGCCGTCGGCTGACTCACCCGACCGGGCTTCACTTTACTACCACTGAGTCATTCATTCAAGCTACTATTTTCTAGCGAATCTGATCTCCTTCGATAGTTTTCGAGGAAGTCCGGGTGACATTTGGATTGATTGTCTCGTTTTCGCGGTGACGGAGGACGAGTTTTTGATTCTTACCTCAGGTACGACGGACCAACTGGCATTGCTCGGATACACGAAATCCTCGCATTTATGCAGATCCGAGGTGTCAATGAAGGTTTCATTTGTCCAATGATAATAGCAATGGCGAGACTTCGCGTCCACACGGCTCGACTGGAAGTACCAAACGAAATGTGATTAAAAAATCATCCGATTTCGTTGGAATCTTCTCCTTTAGATAAAAACTTGCATATACACTATCCAAACACTTTCTTCCGTCCGCAAACTGGAGCACATTTTGCCTTACATTAGGCGGAGTCCCACTCGCACATAACACTTCCAAGTCTCCTGTGAGGAAATCGATCCCGGTGAGCGTCCACGCGGACGGCAGGGCTCGCAGGATGGTCACCAAGAGCACGATGAAATGGTAGATGCCGAATTCGCCGATCACGTCACTTATGTCGAGGAGCATTGTGCCGCCGACGACAGTGTCGATTTTCGAGATTGTATTTAGATTGGTCCGTTCTGAGAAACCACTTATTCGCCTATTTTGAAATTCCTCTCCAACTACAAATGTTCCAATCAGCTTCAATTCATGCGACGTTTCCCTCTCTAGCTCATGGTGTCAACTCCACAACGGCGGCAGCCACTGACAGACGGCATGATCGTGTCGCTAATGGAAGTGCTGTGAGTTGTGAGCCACTGAATGTTCTCCTACAAAAGCAGAGCGAACAAGCATGCCAAGGAGGGAGCACTTGACGTAGTGGTCCAGGGAGCCGCCTAGTTTGACTTAGATTCGGCCACCGATGCCAGACTCAACGATTGCCCTTGTGGTGCCACTCCTCGATGGATATGAAAACACCGGGAGTTTTCGTCGAAACACGATTCAGGGACTAGAACTACACCGGTTGGACTCAGGACTGTAGTATTTCCTGGCCGTACCTCTATCACTATTTCGGAGAATACATCGTTCTCTGACTAGAACTTCACTTCACGGTTCCAATGATCCTCCCACTGTTTACATGGAACGCAACGTATAAGGAGCACCGAAAGACACTGGTTGACACATGACTGTTAGCACTTGTTGCGGCGATTGATTCTCATCTGACTACATCTCAGCCGGACAGTGGGAAGCCGAGAGCGAACGATCGGAGGGACGGACGCACTCTCGGATTGATAAACTAGCGGACGAACTGGGCAGTCTTGAGAACCGGCTATCCGGACTGACGGACGGACGAACTCTATCGCGCGCCGCTCAACAAACTTCTATGGAAATAGCCTTTGAGAAAGGTTTCGATAAACAGAACGGCGCGCCACTCTCTCGCCGATTCGTTGCTCACTCACAATAGACGGACGTTTAACGCAAAACCCTCAAGCCGTGCGACGCCGGCAGCTCGCCGGCCTGCCTGGGCTGCGCGGCTGAGAGGAAGGCGAACTAGACGGCTAGCTTGCCGCTTTTTGGAGAGGACTGTTTGTTGTAGTTGAGAGAAACGCCACTTCTCGAATGCGTTCACCTTCTGTTGTTCAGTGAGCAGCAACCTTTTGCAAAGAGTAATTTTCGAAGGAGTATTCACCTGAGCCGGAGATCAGCGAGCCAGCTTCTGTCGCCTGGATTGAGAGTACACCTTGTTTTCGTCGATCGTTCCCTTTTTCGTTCATGCACTGCATACAGTGGATCAGGGAGACATCAACACTTTGCCTCGAGTCAATTTCAGTGAAGTCAAGTTCTCCCCGACAAACGTCATGAATAATGAAAATGCACTGTTTCGAAGATTCCATTCATGTCCCCTCTCTTTTTTTCTATTGTTATCATTGAGCGTACCATCGGGTGCTTTTTTCCATCTGTGCACGGAAATCGATGGCTTTTGACTTGTTTCTCCATTCATTATGAATCATCGTTTTACGAACGTCTTGTTGTTTTTTTTTCCGTGGCTAGAATTAGAGTTTGACGACGGTCTGAGAATCGTCGTATCCAACTTTCCTGTTGGTCTAGTTCTCAAGGAAATTTCTCTGGTCTCAGCTTAAGCTTGCCATCCACTCACGGATGTATTGGAGTTACAATCAGCTCCTCCGTCATTGGTCTCCGCAGTTTGTCCAGAATGTCCGTCAAGATGCAAATTCCTCTCCGGCCAGATCAGAGTTGTTCCAATAGCAAATGAAGAGGGACAATTCTGCCGTTTCGAAGTTCCTCGCGATGGCGCGAGATTATCATCGAATGCCCCGAGGCATGGAATTTTCGCGAAACTGAAACGAATCCTTTGGAATGTCTACATTCAGAATAGATCGTCGAAATCAGCCCAACCTGATCGGCTAAATGAACAAATACAAGAGCTTGTCATCCATTCGGTCCAAGTCCCCTGGCAGGGTGTCCAGAGGAGACGGGTTCCGAAGTATAGGGAGCAAAGTCGGAATTTCTTTCTTGGTCGCAATCGTTCAAAGGCTGTCAGTAAGACTTTCAGAGCTCATTGTGTGATTTGTACAACAATGACCTTTTTCGATCGGGTCACTTTTCTTATCGCACTTAAACCGAGACATGCGCTCGAAGAGTCTCGCTGTCGAGAGCGCGCTGAGTAGCTCCTCAAAGGTTACTGGGTCACTGATAGGCATTCTCGCTTACGAGTGGAACTTTCACGCGAGTCTCGAAAACGGATCACTCGAGAGTTCGGAAATCGTTGTTCCCGGGGCCCCGAACAAAGAGAGATCTAACTTCCAGACTTATCCCAACCAGAGATCATTTGACGGAAAATTCCTCAGGCAGCTTCTAGAAAAGAACGAACGTGATGTTCCTGGTCCGAATGTCGTCAAAATCCTTCCCTCGTTCCCTATTTTCGTTCAAGTCCGATTTCTAGACACTCTGTCATCAACCTCAATTTTTCTTCCAAAAGAAGATATGCGAGGCCGGAGTCCGCTCGCATTATCCCTCTACTTTGGCTTCAGGTTCGTCGTCCGGGCCCGAGGGCGCGGATTAAAGTTTTAACTCGGATCGGGGAACTGATTCATCGGAAGAAAGAGAAAAGAAATTTGTTCGAAACTTTTTAATAAGCGCTCATCTTCGTTCATATGGATAGATAGCAAGCCTTCCTTCAGCTCATCGAAGCAAGTTAAGATCTCGCAAAAAAGCCGATCGTTTCCCCTAACTATAACCTCATCTCTTCGGACGCGGCAGCTGAAATTCGGAGCCGGTGGGAAGAATTCATTCTCTTCGTTCGAACGAAAGAAACATCAGTTTTCTTGAATCGGAAGCAGAGTTTTATTCATCTTTTCCCTCGACAGAAATAATGAGAATAGAACATTCGAGAGGAGAACGCTCCCTGTCATTCATACTTTGTTACCTAAATAACTTATTAGGGAATGCTTTTTCGACAGTACATCGTCGTGAAAGATGTTCACCTTGGGTACATTCTGCTAAGTACAAGTAAAATTTCCAAAATTCCTTCAATGAAAAGTTACAGATCATCAGAGAGCCGTTGCTCGACGCCATCGACAATGCGAAACTACGGAAGCAGATGTTCTCGGATCACAAATTCGAAATTTTCGGACTCACACCAGATCGGAAGTTAGAAAGCAGAATCCGAATGTGGGAGATTCATAGATTCGTGAAACTCAATCTGATTGCAAAGGGTGACATGTTTCCAACCGACCGAGTTCGTTCGACTCGGTTGACAACCCCGAAAGTTTGTGTCGTCCTTGGTAAAGTATGGTATTTGCACTGTGCACCACCAAGGAACTATTAGAAGTCACGTGTCTGAAAGCACAGTGATGATATTTTGAAAACCTTGCTAAGTATTCCTGATGGGAAAGAAGCTACGTGAAAGATCTCATTCATCATCATTATCGTCTCCACCATTCTCATCACATTTGGCACACGTGGCACTTCTTACTGGAGCACGTTTCTTATTTACAACTTCCTTTCTCTCCGAGTTTGCATTCTTCCATCTGTGTCAAACTTTTCGTTCAAAAGAAATCCAAACTAGACTCAAACTAAGTATGGTACATCATTTACAACGATATCGTCTCGCTGGAATTTCGTTGGTGTTGAAATCGAACGATTCCATTGGCATACAGTTATTTCTTCGATGGTGCTGCATTTCCGTGGTGCGATGCTCGTCCTTCGCAAGTTGATTTGAGTTGCGACTGCGTTTCTTCAAGATCCGCTATGTCCTCCATTTTATGGAGGTTCTATGTACAGCAACTAAGCGATAGGATCGATTGACGATCAACTGACTGAGTGAGTGTTCAACAAGGGATCTTTCGAATGAATCCTCTGCCACCTCAAATGTTCGATGGTTGCATATATATCTGCGATGACGTCATCAACTTGGGGTTGTGGCTCGGCTGTGGGGTGTACGTGTTGCGCACCACGCTGGCCGCCTCGAAGGTGTGACCCGGCGTTTTATTGAAGATCACCGTGTGCGCGGGCGGCATGGGGAGCTGCGTCCACGCGGAGACTCCCATCGGACCCAGGGTTCCGGGCCGTCCGGTGCGAAGTTGCCGCCTGTCTCGGCGGCGGAGTAAACATCATCTGATCACAAAAACTGCCAATAAAACAGTTGCGATGCCCACAGCGATCAGCAGCCATAGACCGTAGCCGCAGTGGAAACACGATGACGCTGAATCCGAGAACGCGACTTCCTCTTGATCCTCGGGACGCACAACGGGATCTGTTCGCGAAGAAGAGGAGAAAAAACGGAATTCACGGTTAGAACAGGGCGCAAGCGAATGCAAACGGAAATGAAAAGAAGCTTCATTAACTCGGAAAGTCTCAGACACATCGCCGCAAGATTAATCGTTGCCTTGCCAAAGCGGGGAAAAAATCTTTCTGCTCATCAAGGAGAAAACCTCTCTTCCGAGAGAGAGAGAGAGAGAGAGAGAAGTAAGTGCTCGTCTCAAAATAAGCCTCGAAACAAAACTGTTCCCTCGAAGTCATTTGTGAGGAGCTCAGAGCGAGCTTTCGGAGAGTTTTCAAAGAAATCTCGGATCAAGGCGGCTCTGATCGGAGTTGATGGGAGTACGAGAAGTTAAAATACCGGTATTCATCTCCGGGTGGGAGTTGTGGCCGCGCACGATGGATATCTTGAGACCTTCCTGAGCTATCAAAAAGGTTTCGTATTCAGGATTTACTTAGAAACTTACAGATCTTTTTGAAGCCACCGGGAAACTTGTCCGTTTCTTCAGTGGTGAAAATTCGAGATTCTGGCAGTTTTGGCCGTATGCTCGGCCGAAGTGTCCTGAACACCGGATTGTACGAAACCGTGGTCGACTCCGACATCGGCGCTTCAGAAGTTGCGGTTGCTTTGACAGGTTGACTTTTGCTCACTCGTTCTTCTGAAATACGAAATCAGAATAAGTTCACAAGCCGCCAAAAAACTTCACAAGGGTAAAGTTTGATGCGGACGTTAGCATCTCATTCGAGCGAACGTTCGAATTGTACACTGGAGGTCAATATCAATTGACCCAAATCCGTTTCTTCATCCCATGTTGCCATAGAGTTCCTCAGAATCACAATTGAGTTGCTCGGAGGAATCGAAATGTGCAGAAACTCCGAGATCGGCTGTTAGAGAGGGCTCGGTTGGCACCTTTGAGCTCTGATTCATGAAGAGAACTTCTGATTCAGCTCAACAGATGAATCAGTCAGCGGTGTCCAGACACTCGGCTAGGTGGGTATCTGTCAGTTTTCTTTTGTGAAAAGTGGTTCGCTCTTTTATTCTCGCTTCCCTGTCTGAGTGAGAGGAGAGCTGTCAATTAGGTACTTCTATCCGAAGACACGTAGTAGCAAGGCGGGGTGTGATGAGATGGAACTCCTGAGGGATTTTTCCTACTAACGTGGTGCTAACGTCTTCGTTCGAGTCATCCCTCACACAGCCAACGTCTCTGTCGACATATCGCTTAGGTGAGCTCTGGCTGCATTATGTGCTCGACGTACGATTCGGATTCTCGAACTTGAGACCGACCTTCGAAGTATTTGATTCAAAGAGGAGCTCAAACAAACACGAAACTCACCGAAATCTCTACAGCACACTTTGAATGTGACTTTCATATTGTGCTGCCTACAGGCGCCTCCGTGGTCCTGATGAAGACCTCCCGGAGTTCCGCTTGAAGTTGAAATCAAATAATAATCTTCACCGGGTTTGAACTCCTTGCCTCCGGGCTGTGGTGTGAAAGATCTGTGGAACGAATTTTGCGTGAGGCTTTCCGCATTCCGAGTTATAAGGGATGAGGTAATTAGGATGCAGGACCTTCGGAAGCTGCATGATCCGAAACGTTTCTCATTTTCCCAAGGCCCAGTGATGTTCAAAAACGATGATCGGTCGAACTCACCTGAATGTTATTGTGTACTTGAGGGCTCGGCCCGCGTTTCCGTCGCATTTCGCCACGAGGTTCGGGTTGTCTTTTCTCGAAAGTGTGCACGTCTCGTACTCTTGTCGAGACACTAAATATATTAAATAGGTTTCCATTTCTGAAGGGGGCGTTCCGACTCGATAGTGAGGACAAATCAAATCAAGCTGAAAAAATATTGAATGAAGTAAGCTCGTCGTAAGGAGGGCAATCTTCGGATCGGGAACGATGTACAGTGGTCAAATAAACGGAAGTTAGAAAGGACATTCGGACGCTCACCTGGTCAAATTCGAAGTTTTGATTCCCACGGTTGACATCGATTATGTGGTCCGTGTTATCGATGCGGAACCTGTAATGCGAATGGAAGTAGCATTAGTATCGATGCAATCGGTCGACAACTCATTGACTCATCAGATCTCAGGGAGTCGGTGGTTGATAAAAACAAACCAAAAAAACAAGCGATGACTAAAAAAAAAACTTGTTTCATTCTGAAAAGATCAACCATGATCAAGGTCCTGAACCCTTCAGAAAAACAGGCCCGTGAGGCATGCGACAAAGAGCGCATATCACTTGGATAACGGGTGGCGAAATCAAATCAGGACGAAGAGCTTTTGGAAAATAAATACAATTTGTCACAGAGAGCGCGCGCAAATTTCGAAGATGGACCAACGAACGCTCTTAGAAGCCATTTTCTGGATTTTCCATTGATGACGTACAGCCCGTTCGTATCCTAGTCTCGATCCGGTATTGGAAACGCATTCAACTCAGTTTGAATGAGACGTCTATCCCGTTTCCGGAACATATTCCGATATTCTCCGCCTTAGTGGCCATTTAGCATTTTCTCAGGACCCGAAGTTTTTTTTTCTTCCTCGGAGAAGAAGGAACATCATCACTCAGAATTGCTATCCGCAAACTGTCAAAACGTTGTCGTGCTTCCCATCGACTCCCAGCGTCGACTGCTAATGAATGCGAAAATGCTTCCTTCCAGGCAAAAATTCGAAGGTAAAGTTGAAAATCGCAGACAAAAAAATACGCAGCGAGAATCGAAACAGCTTCCGACGCGTACAGTGACTTACATAAAAAGGAAATTAACCGAAGTTGGCGGATCCTCCGACTGACCAGAGCGAATCCATGAAGCTCCGTCGGAAGTGCTCAAAAAACTAAAATACCTGTCCGAGAATAGAGGCTTCCTAAAGTCACGATCACTCCGTTCGAAGACAAGGTCGTAATGCATAAGTGATGCGAGGAAAAAAAACTCGAAAAGTTATTCTTCCGTTTCCTTGTCTAGTTCCCTGAGATCGTTTTGGTGCGAGTTCTCAAACAATCTTTCGAAGCGCGTTCAAAAGTCGCCTGAGAAGTTGTCTGATTCCATTTTTTTCCTTTCGATGCTTTCAGCCCCTTTGTAACGAGTGAGATTGATGGATAGGGTGATTAAAAAGTGTTTTAGAATTGTATAATATATTAAATCGACGGCCGCACGAACGAGCTTGACGTCGAAGTGAGACAAGCTTCATTAATTCTCTCTCGTTTCTCTCACCGATTGATTCCCCCTTTCTTCTCGATTATCGTTCCTCCCCTAGCTTTTTTGAGTTTGGGTAGGCTACATTTTCGTATAACTTCAGAGTGAGGAAATGAGGAACTTGCTTTCTGGAGGCGAAGCAGAAAAAGCGAATTGAAATGATTGAAGTTCATCGCTGATAATCATTCCAGATTGTTGAAGGTGAATGTCTTCCGGGCGATAATTTCGATATCGGGTTGGATGTGAAACAAGTAAAGATAAACTCCCCGACTCGAAAGAATATATATATATTATTGCATTTCCGAATTCAGTTGAGACTTCTCGGTCGTCCGCTCTCTTTTGACTTTTTCTTCTTTTCGCCTTCTCTATTTGGATCACTATGACATTGATTCGAGAGGGACGGGAGAAAGCTTCAATACATGGGAAGCCACTCATGTCAGAGTCCCGAACACGGGGCCGAGGAAACCGAGGAAAAAATTCGCGTCCACTCGTTTTCCTTCTTCTAGGATCCGCATCAAACGTGAGTATCATTATATAGGGGAAACTAAACTTTTCAAGTACGACTCCCACTTTCCCATAGAGTAGAATCAAATCGACGTGGAGTTAACTCGGCCGCGGACCCAGAGTTGCTACAATTCTGGAAAAGTCAAGATTTTGACATTGATGCATTTTGAACTTTGTCACCAAGAAATCGTTCAAGACCAGCACCACAGAATTTCAAGCAAAACCACTTTGGTTCGTTTCGACCGCGTTGCTACAACGAACGCCTTAAAAAGTCGTAAGCGCAACAGGTGCCATGAGAGTAGGACCGGCACGGTTTACATCATCTCGGTCGGCGCCGATTTCAAACGGGCGCTTTTAACTTTGAAAATCAATTAATGTTCGTGTCGTCTAGCTCTGGACGCGTCACTCGCTCACTCCCCACTCACTCAAGGAGACGCTTCTTCCATCGGTCTTTCTTATCTTATGAAGCCCGGCGACCATTTAAGGTCGAAACAGAAAATCGAGACAAGATTTACATGAGATCTCGTTTAAGCTTTTGTGTTTCTGGTATGAGATCCCTCGCTACCGCTGGCATCTCGGTCCGAAGCGGCTTTGAAGTCGTTTTTGAGCGCTTGTTCAGTGCTAGAAAAAGAATTAGGCACGGCGCGAAGAATCCGGCGAACTGACTGCCGGAAAGACAGATAGACAGAGTCCAGTAAGTGAGCCGGAGGGACATGCGCGGTGTACGATGAACAGAAAAGGGGCCGAAAACGACGGGCGCCGTGCTGCTTTTTGAGAATGAACAGACGACGAATGGCAAACGACGCCCTCGCACAAAATTCTTCATGACAGCATCAACGACAAACGTCCAACGACGACGACGGCGGCGAGATCGCTTTACAACATCCTTAAGCAAAGGGAGTTTGAAAGCGCTCAGAAGACGAATCGTCTCTTAAGAGCTTTCGGTGTTCCCTCGTCTTCCGTTCCGTTGTTTTCTTGCTCTGCTTCAGGATTTTCTTCCGATTCTCTGCACAACGAAGTGTCTGAGACAATGCGTCTAAATTTGGCGGGACTTCGCGTCTCCATGCCCTAAACGAACGCTGTACGATGGCCCATCGAGTTCTTTAGGAGTACTTCGTAAATTCTTCGTGAACGATTTTGCCGATCTCAATGAGCGCGCACTGTTCCATTTCGTGAACACTCAGAGCATTGCTACAACCGTCCCGAAAACACAGCGGAGCGACTCAGGAAGCCATTGTCTTCGATTGAAAGCTGCCATTTGGGTGACGTACACATGTCTGGTTTCTGCGGAAGGTTTCCGGTCGGGTCGATTGCTCGATGCCTCCTCCTACCGATGTCGGCGAATATCATAAAGGAGAAAAAGGTGTTGTTCATCCCGCAGCAACAGCGCCAGAAGCACATGCGAGAACGCTCACTCAGACAGGCATTCCCAGCCGCTTTTTGTGAGGGGACCGTGAGCCTCTCGGAATGCCGCTCGCGCGTTAGAATCTGTCTGGGTGTCCGTCCGTCCGTCCGTCTGTAGCTCCACCTACGTCCTGTCTACGACGACCGAACATCAATAGACCGAGCTCAACATGGGGCGCCCGGAAAGCGAGTTTAAACCACCAGCCTCGTCTTAACCATCAATCACCGCCACTGATAAGTTACGGTATCAGCTGGATACTACCAATAGTGCATATGTAGCATCATTGTATTTGTACTGTAATTATTCCCACAGTTTCCACATGCTGATAGTAATAATAGTGATAATTATAGTATAATAATGGAACTAATAGCAGCGTCGTGGAATATTAGTATAATATCTTATATTTACATTTTAAGATAAATAATAAATAACGACAGACATACATAGTAGGAAAATAATATTAATGGCGATTTGGTAAAATGTTAGCATACGAGTTTATGCTTTCATTTCATCAAACTATTATTATCAATACTATTATTATTATACAAAGGATGATTATTATCATCACTAGAGCTTGGAAGTTCAGACATTTATCATTTTTGAACCTCCATCAATCAATATGAGCTAAAATTATTACTATTAGCATGTGGACACTGTCAGCGGAACCCTCGCAATATGGAAATCTCCGGATTGTGACGGTTTTCGGAACTGATTCCGATGACTTTTCAATATATTCTCGAGAAACAGTGGAGATCCACGATCCCGAATCTGTTTCGTTTTCTAGAAATTCAATATCAATGCGTTGTCTGCTCTCTTTCTTTCAAAGCTGTTGAAACGAACGAATCAATTTTTCAACGCTGTGATCAGACTTGTTGGTGAGGAAAACTAAGAGAACGGATGAGACGCTGTCCTTAGACAGCGATGAAAGTGAGAGATGATTTAAACAGACCACGATGGAAGTAACGACCGAGAAGGAGAGAGAGAGAGAGATGCAGAGAGGGAGAGCGAGCATGTCATCGGATTATTCGAGTTAACTCGATTAGCCGCTTATTTCACGCTCCAGTATCTCGGCGATGATTTCTGTGAGCTCGGGATCACATTTGAAACATTTGATCCCCTCGGTCGAGGGAGAAGGCGATTTGTTTCGGTTGGAAGTTCGCCCAGTGAAAGGTTGAAAGCGAACGGATCCGGACGCGCCGTTGTCCCCAAACCATGGTTCCATCTTTTGACATCCAACCACCGATACATGTGGGCCCCGGATAGAAAGTTAGAGAGCACGACGCGGAACTTGACTTGGCGTGCTTCTGAAGCGCTCGATTCAGTCCATGGTCCATTCGTCTTTTCAGTTCGGTGATTTCACTGCATGCAGCCTTCGTGCCCCGCCGCAACAATGCCGACGCCTTTCCTCATCGTGTGTGAGCGAATGTGATTGTGCATTATATTTCTCGTTTTCCTTGTCAACTTTTGCTACGCCCTGGACAAGGTCAACTCGATTAGATCGGATCTGACTTCCGGCTCCACAGGATTCGGAAGTTGCATGCGAACACCTGAGGCTTCGCGTAAGCTTCAAGCTGACGACGACTTGCGGCTCTCGCGGCCGCATCCTTCCACTCAACTTTCAGTCGCCTCTCAGGCCGACCGACCGACTGGTCTGCTGTGTCTCCTTGTCTCATGGGACAGAAATGACGACACGACGAGGGCTGCCGAATGACACCGCATACGGAAGCGCCTTCGCTGCCGCTCGCGGGGAAGACGCAGGTCATAGCGACGCTCACTCGCGCTTCGTGATTAGCGACACGCAATGGAATTACCATTCCAGAGCAGTCGCCGCGGACCAATTACCGCCGCACAGAATCACTAGGAGCAGAGGGTTGTTTTTTTGACATGCATACACGGCGGTAATACCACCGCATATTTTCACGGATGCCACCCAGAAGTCTCATCAGAGCTTAATTCAAGATGTTCGTTCCTCTTTATTTCCACGTCGTCCGCGTAGAGGTCGGGTGGAGTGATTCAAAGAAGATCAGGACCTCATCAAAATCAAGACGACCTTGAATCCGCGCCTCGCTCGAATGGATCTCGCTGCCGTGGAAGAGTCAAAACTGGGAATTTCGGATGATCGAGTAGAAATACGTTCGCGACGGATGACATTGTCAGCTTGAACTCAGCGCCGTTTCCTGGGGGTCTCTAATGAGAACCCTAGACGCTTCAGAAGAACTTTGTCAGTCGACCCGAACGGCCGGTCCATTTTCGATGAGATGATCGAAATTCACATAATTCACGCTATCGCGTGTTGTAATCTGGACACGTCAAGTCGAGGCACTCATGAAGTGAGTTGATGGAGCGCCAGCAGCAGTGAAGATCGAAAAGATTCTGTTTTTCCCCTTTGCGTACAGTTAATTGTATCTTATTAACATTAAATCGATTCGATGACTCGCGGCCTGTTGTGTGCCCGCAGATGTCTTTCTCTCTTTCACTTCGCTAGCGCTTGTCAGGCACTATCTGTAGGACTTTATCGGAATTCGCTCATTATCATTAGGCGATGGTAAGTCGAAACAACGGAGCCAGCCTTTCTGAGATCAAATCAGTGACGGATCGAGGTGACTTTGGAAGCTCCGACGTCGATGGCGATCTGCCGGCTGACCGCCTCGGTAGCGGATGAGGCGATCCAGCGTTGCATCGCTCCTTCGTCCAGCATGTAAGGGAGGAAGACTTCACAATCCGACCGTCGTCCGACATCATTGAATGACGATTTTTCATTCCTGTTCACAGATTCTGTTTCCTTGTTGTCAGGAGACCCACGAGCTCTCAACGTGCCGGCTGTGGACATTACTTGAGTGCAAGCTTGCACGCTCGCAGGATTCGATTACTTACAAGGATGGATCTATCGATTGAGGATCTGACGACGGAGAGCACGTGTTGCCGACAGGGCGATTGACGAATGGGAATCGCAGCAAACGGCGTTGTGATTCCTTTCTTCCCATTTTCCTAAACGATTTTGGGTTCGACATCAGATCGAAGCCCCGCGGCACGACTATCATGCATAGGGGAACAAACCCTCTCGGATTCGTTGAGATTTCCAGGTATAGCCGGATCGAACTCGAACTGTTTTTGACAGTCTGATTTTTCCTCCGATCTCACGGGGCCGGCAGGGCTGCTGCACGCGGCCGGATTCTTTATGCTCTGAATTCCTACTTTTTTGATCTATTTCAGGGCAGTGAGGGGATTCGCGTGAGAACCGATCCGATGTAGGCGCTGGTGGAAATGATTCGCTCAGTCAGTCAGTCAGTCAGTCGGTCGTTCGGCAGAAATTTCCCCAGATCGATTCTGCTAGCGGAGTTCTCGTGATCCGGGATCGACATCGACAACGGTGACGACAATCATCTTTCAGGTCGGTGACGGCGATTGTTTTCACACCATCAAGGGAGAATTGTCGACGGATAAGAGGGGAAAAAAGCGTTCACTAAAGAAAAGAAGGAATCCGGTGCGTCCCATGCCGATCCGCTTACGACGACCGTTCGTTAACGGCACCGTTTTCCTAGTGAAAAACTACCAGCCCGAAAATATCTCACAAAATCCTCGTGAAACACGTAACTTGTGAACGGAAGAACGCGACAGGCTGCTAACAAGAGATCAAGAAGTCAATCGCTCGCGCGACCGCTACTGCAGCGACAAATTCCAAACTGTTGGAAAACTGAATCGATATCTGATTATCCCGTAATTTGTGAATTCCTTTTCTGTTGTGTTTAGACGTGGGTTTGTACGTTCACACTGAAAGCTCGTGAAAGCGCTCGTTCGGAAGAATGCGGAGCTCCGATGATCGAAAGAGTCGAAGGATTGAGTGGGACATCGCTGGTCAGTGGTAATTCTGACCATCGACGTGAATGGAAACGACATTCGATGATCCTCAAGCATGAAGCGCAACGAATTGTGGAAAATTCTCTAGGCTGACGTTTTCGCACAGGAGGGCGTCAGGGATATCTTCGTCTGTCAGTTCTGCGGCCCGAAAACTTCGATCGGGGTTGAAGATTGAAATTCTCATTGGTCTTTTTTTTTGCGATCAGATACTAGCAATCATTGACGCCACGCTGCCAGACTGTTGCTCGCTCGAGCTCTCGCAGAAGACTCGTGATCCGACCGCGACCGATACCACGAAGTCGGCGAAGAAGGAGCTGGAAAACCTCGGACGAACTATCAGGCATTTCCGCACATCCCGAGGGAACGCGAAGAAATGAAAACTTTCAGGATCGATTCCAACGACGTCCTCTAGTTTTCGGGGGCTGTGTTCTACGCATCCAGGACTCGAATGCGGTTCACTGTAATGGATGATAGAATGAACATGAAGAATCGAGTGGAAACCCAGATACACCAACTCACTACTCACAACCGGGAGAGATGTTCGAAGAAATGACGCTTGGGAGGGACTCGGCACAAAGAGCATCTTTGTCTTCCGCTTCCCTGACTAATGTCTTGGCAATCGTGGACGAATTGCTTGGCTTTCTTCGGTTTGAGTTCGTTCGCCAGCGTATCACAGAGACACCGTTAGTCAGTGAGCGACTTTTTCTCGAGTAAACTCGTCTTTAGGTTCTTGTTTTTTCTCAAAAATTCTCAGCGGCTTTCAGAGTCGCTTCGCTTCAAGACTCGGAGAGATCGCGGTGCCTCCGGGGTCTCTTCGATCCTGTCGACATTCACGAACATTGAACGAAACTCACAACTCGGTGAGAATCGAGTGATTTCATTCAACGTTTGATCCGAACAGAGATTCAATTCATCGACGGAAACTGAAACTTTCGAGGCGACATCTTCACTCGGGCCGCGAGTTCTCCCTTAGAAGAGACGCGAGCTGAAATTCTTCCCTGAAAGTCGTTAAGAGGCATCTCTTCCGAGCGGAGCGGATTTCTGCGAGGATACGGTTTAATCCAGAAACCACGAACGATTTTCCATCATTCTAATGAGGCATTGTTCGAAAAAAAAAATACAGGAGCCGAGAAAGCGTTCCAAAATCGACGAACAATTGTCTCTGAGGGAGAAAATCAAAGCCTTGACATTTTGTACGGACGACTGCTCCGCACACAAATCTTTGGAGTTCTTCTTCTGAGCCGAGCAATTGACGGCGGACTTCTTCTCCATTGAAGGATGCAGACGACGCCGACAAGGATGATGATCTATCGCTTAGTTTTCTGTACGATGTGATAGCCGGAGTTGCGGGCGGTGTTTTTTTTTCTTGAGAATAATTTTCCGCGATCGCCCCACTGCTCGAAAGAAGTGAAAAAAGATCCTTGCAGAGATCAGAAGGACACCGAGGTGTTGAAACGATCCTCGCCCATTGTAACACGCGGGCAGATAGGTGTCAGGCGCGTCTTTGCGTCTACGGCATGCGGTGACATCGCCTTCTTCGTCTGCATCCGTCATTTGTTCCAGCCTTCGGATTCCGCGAATCCGTTCGTTCGTTCGTTTGTCCATCAGTCCGTTCCACTGTCAGCTGAGCGGTCATTTTAATTCTCGGACAATGTTGGCGAGTTTTCTTTTCTGGAAGTGTTTCCAGTGACCGTTTCGCTCCGGGGGCATCGAGCGACAAAAAACTCAAACACAACTTTCATCGAAGAGGACCTTGGCCAGACACGGAGGTTGGCCGCCGACGATGACAACGGTATCAAAGTGCAGACGGATCGTGATTTCGACCGCATAAAAATAAAAATATCTCCTATTCTATAAAAACTGTTGTTTCTCGCGTTTCAACGATGCCTCATCGACTACCGTGATCGAAATTGTGCGAACCCGGAGTCAGGACTTCAGTTCCGGAACTCTCCCGAACCCGGGTCGGAACAGAGGAACTCCTGGATCCTCACTCGGTGCCCATTAGGGACCCGGAGGTAACCGCGTCGTTTGTCGAACAAAGCGGAGAGCACTAAAACTAAACGGGCCGAACGGTGATTGGTTTACTGTTAGCGCCGGTGCGGTTGGTTCTCGTGGTTTCGATGTCAACTGGAAACTTAAGGGACCCCACCCGCATTGTTGGAATGCTCGTCGGCCGCTTCCGCTACTGCTCGAAGGTAAACACAGCGACTGTTCTGTCCTCAAAGGACCCATGCCAAGGCGCTCATGCGGAACAACCCTTTCTTTCGGTTGATCTCGACGGCACTGCTGGGTTTGAGTTGGTTTTAGTTTCTACCCGTGTTGGTTGATCCCACCGCACCGGAATCCGCGGCGAGTCGTGCGGGCGCCCCGAGATCTCGGCGGCAGAATCAACAATACCTGCGTTCGGTGCCCATCGGAGCGATAATTTAGTTTTCAGCCGTTATGCATGCCAACTTTGGAGTGGGCGACCGCTGCGAAAGCCACCTTCATGCGGCTGTAGTTCATCTCTAGAGCAAACATTTGAATTCCAGCGACAACAAACCGACTACGGGTAGCAGGACTTCAAACGCGCCTTGCGAGTTCTTTGATTCCTCAGAGGAGAGTGAATATTCTCTGAAATCGACTCGTCCTTCGGTCGCAGAGAAACTTTCCCGTATCGAGAAGATTCGTTCGTCCTATCGGTTGCTTTTGTGTTGTTGTTCGTGAAACAGACGATTATCTGGAGTTCCGTAGACAGGGCGCGGGGAAGAAGAAACCTAACTCAAATTGACGTTTCCTCCCTCGCCGGTCGCGAAAGCAATCAGGAATTGGATACAAAATACAAATCGCACTCGCTGGGTAAATCCCTAAACAAGAAAATTGCGATTTCGTGCGAGGGTATTTGCGGGTATTGGCGAGGGAGCGTAGCCGTCGTTGTTCTTCTTCTTGTTCCCGGATCGGGAACGCGACCAGGTGGGCGAACGACTCATCTCACAGAGGGAAAAATGTCAAAATGACATACTCGTTTCCGAGATGCAGCTGTACCGCGGAGGAAAACTTACAACGACAACAACATGCAGGATACCATCGGAGCAGGGAGGAGCGCGAGAATCCTCTCTCTACGGGAATATGTTTAGAGAAAACAAAGGACAATTTCGAGATAAGAGAAGAGGAGCTCTCTGAAGTAAACAGAGAGGATTCCTTGGGAATGCGGCCGGAGGAAGAGTGGCGGATGACATTTATGGGAGAATGGGGGGGGGAGGGGCTGGATCGAGTGGTGCAAAAATGAGCAAGTCGCAAGATAAGAGCTCGGTAGAATAGAACAAGTGTTTCTCGAAGGAACGATGAAATGAGGGAATTCGATAACGCTGAGGGCTCTTGTCGCTATCACAACAAATGCTTTGCTCGGAGTTGTTGGTGACTCGCTGCGCGTCTGATCCGTTGTCCGAAATGTCAAGTGTTGTCCGCAGAAAGCGTTAATTTGATTTTCGTCCACCTCGGCTCGAAGACTCGTTTGACCACTCCCATATCAACAACAAATTCGGTTACGTCTCTCGTTATAACGGGACGACGTCCAACAAAATGCTCTGAACGTGATTCGCGACGGTTGATAACAACCGAAAAATTTTCTCCAATCAAAGGAAACCGTCTTCCGTAACTGAGAATGTCTCTTTGGGAATCGGTGACGTTTCAATGAGAGCATAATATTGTGAGAGATGGCTATCGAATGTCACTTAATCGCTCGCACTACAAACACCCGAAGCGTGGGAAGTCTAATTCGATTTCGGTGAATCTTGTTCTTCGTTTTTGATACAATGAGAAAAATCAAGACGACCGATCGCCCGTTCGGTTGGGCCAAGCGAGAGATACTGTGGGTTTCGACCACGGTGTCGCTAAATGAGTGGGCGAAGAGATCGAACCGTCCAGAGAATCAAAGGGTGACAGATGTTACCGTGTGTCACCGATTTGAGCCCCGAGTTCTGATCGTCTCCAATTTGATTCCGCCAAACCGAAGCCTGGAACGTTAAATGTTCCGACTTGACCTTCCGTGAAATGAGATGCTGCGCGAAAATGCGGAGCTCCGAGGAGAAAACCAAAAAGAGCCTGCCTCTTGAAAGCACATGTCACGTGAACGTAATGAGCGTTTGACGAGTGGGCCGCTCAATAAAGAAATATTGACGGCTTGGAGCCCGATTTAGCTCACGTGCTAAAGGGTTCTCCGAGGGCTTCCTTAAAAGGCTCATGGCCTCCGTGAACAATTGCTTCGGAGAAGCTCGCTCGTGCCACGAAGTGAGAGATGCGTGTCCGCGTGTAAATGAGCCCACACATCGGTGTCAATGAGACGAGTATAGGCGCGCCTAAAGAAGCGAAAAAGATGGAGAACAACAACAACTACCCTCCGTGTGGACACCGGGGTCGAACAGACGGCCGGAGGGCCAGAGGAGCCGGCGTGGCGCCATCAGTCGACGTACTCGATCCGTATTGAGATGGATCGACAGATCAACACCGGAAACAGTGCGTAGAACAACACCGAGACCCGAAATGTGTGACTGAACGCTCGGAGAAAACAAAAAAAAGAAGAGAAGAAACGAGCCTCTATTCGTCCTCCGTTGTGTTGCCGAGACGACTACGATCGCCAACTTTGCCGCCGCAGCTGCCATGATAATGGATGTTCATTCGTCGGCGAGGAACGAAACCAGGGAAGCAGTCGTCAAGTAAGCAAAGCGAGCGGGCGTGAAGGCGGCTTGAACGCATCGTGTCCACGCACTCTGGCAGAATATCATTCATTCGATCCATGGATCCATCTCTTCGGAGTGCGAAATGACGTCACTCACTCACTCACTCAGAAGAACGGCATCGACGCTATCCAAGTTTCTCATCAGACTTCTGGGCTTCTCGACGCTTGCTTCAGGACGTCGAATGCTCGCACAATTCCCTCGTGTCTAGAATTCGCTCATAACTCCATTCCTCGCAACTCTCTCGTGCTTCAAGCTCGGAACTTCTCTGCAGTTCCGGTCTGAAATCCACTTTCAAGGTTTCGGAACTCCTTTTTGATGAAATCCACCGATCGCAGCCGTTCCTCGCTCTCTATAGAAGCTGTCAAGCTCTTGTTTCCTGCGCCGATTTCGAAATGGGTAAATACCGAATGTGTGTCTATGTTTTCGTTCCTTTCTCCCACTCCGTGTCCAACATGAATTGTAGTCTCCTGTCTTTGATGTTACCGTCGGATTGGTGTTCTTCGTGCCAAGTCGACCCTCTGAAGATGTATCGACCCTCCTAGGCTTAACGGCCGCCCCGCCGGCTGTATTCTTGTTCAGACTGTTTTCTGAATAAACAAAATTCTCTCGTTTGTGGCATCAGGTCGCTCAAAGGAAACCGCGCGTTCAAATCGACCGACTTGAACGAACACGACCATAACAGCAAGGCCACTCACTGCCTCCGCTGAGCACAAGGGTCGCGGCGGCACCAACAAAACTGTGTATGCATAAAGATAGCGCCGTCGCGCAGTCAACAATGAGTAGTTTGAGTCGTTGTAGGACTTGTTTTTATGTTGGTCCGTCAGCTCTGAGGCTCGCTGCCTGCGCGGACTTGACAGTAGAGGACCCTAGCGGATCAGTTAGGCTGGGCTCGTGAACGGGAAGGTGGAGGGACGCTGAGTTTTTGCGCGGTGTCTCCAAATGAATGACATGTGAGTGTGTCTGAGTTGGTTCGCGTCGCCTGTTCGATTGATAGATGCAACAAGATTCCAGCAGTTAGCTTAAAAGACAGCTTACACGTCCGGGAGGAGAATGTAACACCACAACTCCCACCGCAAGACAGGAAGGCAGAGCGATACAACGGAACGCTTGACAGCCAGCCTGGTGGCATTCAGGAGGCAGTCGAAAACGCTGGTCTCAAACCGCATGCATCCAGGACGCTTCGCCGCGTTGAAATCAGATGTCGCGAAAATCGAACTTAATCTTTGAGAATCCATAGAAGACGCTGAACTTACGGCCTCCCCAATCATTTCCTTCGCTGAAAGCTCTTCTTTCTTTGAGGCGAGCGGAAAAAACTCCATTGAGTCATTGCCGAACAAAATAGAGTTCTTAGATTACTTGTCGGTGGGACGGATTCTTTGCAAACTTTTCCGCTGTTCCGTACCAATCTCGTCGAGCCTAAGGCGACAATACCCCACGCTCGCCAAGCCCATCTCTACCTGCCCTTGAGTGTGTCTGACCGACTGCTTGCCAGTCCGTGCTCCTCTTCTACCCCGTCAGTCGCGTCCGAGCCTCCACTTTGCCGTGTTCCGCCTACAATGCCCCGTGCGAGTTTGCTGCCCCTGCTCGCGTCTGCTGTCAACGGAAAGCCCCAGGCGCAACACTAATTACTCAAGCCACATCTATCCATCGGTGCGTCCGCTGTAGTTTCGACAGTCCGCCGAACAGGGAACTGTCCAAAACTGTCTGCCCTACCGCGTGGGTTGGTAGGTGGTTGCCGACCACCTACACACCCATCTACCACTTACAACAGCTCCATCCACAGTGCGCTTGTGGCAGCACGTCATGGTGATGTTAACTTTGTTATCTAACGCCCAAAAGTAGGATTGATCGAAGTTGTGCCGGCTGCATTCGGAGTGGAAGCGTTGCGACCATGCTGAGCCACATCGGAATTCAGGGAAAACTTTTACTCAAATCGAGCCCTTGGAGCTGTATATATTTTTTGAAGGATTTTCGTGCGCTCTGTATTCTGGAAGACGGAAAATCCTCATTTTGCTTATTGAGTTCCTTTTCCAGTCTCAGCTCCTTGGGGGCGTTCGAGCTCGATGCACGCATCCATCGAGGAGGCCAGAAACGCCTGGGGTGGGAGGAACAAGGAACAAGGTTGTTTATCGGGAGAGCTGCCAGACGCCATGAGTTCGAATACTCGGGTAAATCAGTCCGTCTTCGACTCCTCGTCGCTAACAGGGTATCAGTGCATCTCGTCAACTCGCAGCCGGAGGCGATACTATAAGGAGACATCATCTCCAAAACAATCCCGAGCAACATGACCAAGGGGAAACGTCAGGCATCGTTCCCGATGTTATACCTGTCTACGGTGCGCCCTTTCTTAGGATATCCATACTATATTTTCCAAGAGACTCTGATTAGGACCTATAACTTCGACTCAGAACATCATGAGGTGTGGATTCTCTCCGCGTGCGGCCCATTCAAAAACGCGGATTCCCTGTCTTGAATCTCATCACCGAGGCTTTCAAGAACATTTTCAGGAGTCAAAACTCAGGATCATATACTCCATCACGCATACCTTCAGTGAATCGAGAAACCTGTACCGGAAAGCCTTCGGCACAACTCTCACGATAATAGAATCGTCGACGGATAGATCCCGCGGATGAAAATGTTGCCAACGTCGACAACAAGCAGAGAACGAGTTGGTAAATGCATTCCGCGCGAGCCGAGAGATCAGCGGACGGGCGACACGCTCCCCATATTCGATTCTCCAAGTCCGACGAACGCCCAGCCTAACGAGCATTCTAACGCTTTGGTCTCTGCTTCCCATCGTCTACCGAGCGGCCGCGATTTCTCCGCGAGCCAAACGACTCGTGGCGCGGCAGCTCCTACACTAGACGTTCCAAGAAAATACTTCTTGGAGAGCCAACAGCGATGATAATGACAACGTTGATCCGAATTCAATGATTTCTATCATGGATCGGCTTCCTCCAAACTCCTACTGTCTTTCCAAGAATACTTTTTGCCAGAGAATCTATGGAGGGGATCCTGACCAGCTAAGCGAATGATCTACGAAAGTGTTCTCCAACCAACTCCTCGGAGTCCTCGAGGAAGTCGTAAGTGAATTCGAAGCCGCCACGTAAGCGTTACGCCTTTGTAGCCATCTGGTTGCTTACCTGCAAAGAAGGAGAAACGTTTGTTAGCATGTGTCGGCACCTGGGCACCTGCCCGACTTCCTCACCATTCGACTCTCGATTCATCAACTCAACAAATGCGGCAAACGAAAGTGAATTCAGGACGAACGCTCAGCAACTTTCTACGCATTTTCGCAATTCATCTGACTTGGAAGATCGATTAGCACTCAGATCGGAAATGATGCGCGATGCTTGTTCTCCTCGCAGTCGGAGAGTTGCGAGACTCAGGATGCCTCTCGACCAACACCTCCACCGAATCATGCACCACCTTGCAAGTCAATTTGTGAGTCCCTCGGAAGCGGGCCATAAGTAGGCGGCTCCTTCAACGGCCTTTCATCGGCTTGGTCGTCAAGGGGAAACTGTGTCCACTACTACCAACACTTCTCCCCTTCTAGTCTCCCTCCAAGTAGGCCCACCAGCCCCCTCCCCCGCTCATTCTCCTATCGCTGCTGTTACTCCTGCTTCCTCCTCCATCGAGACACAGCCTGCTCGGCCTTTTTATCACTAGTGACCTTGGTGGTCGATACGCCCTCCACACGACCTCTATTCCGTCCTATTGTGATGGCCTCTAGGGCCATATGGCACCACAAATCGCCTTCGATCGCTGTATGTTCTTCTCCCGGAGTTGAAGACTGCGCTTGAGGAAGTGGCTCACTTCTTGCATCGACTTCCAAAACTGTCGTCCATGTGTTGCTCGGGGCTTCGGATGGGACGCCGGCGTGTGATCGTTCTCCGACCCAGCGTGTGTTCCGCGAATTTTTCAGTACTTCTGTTGTTTTGTGACGTGTTCATCAATTTCAGGGATAGTTACTGCCACGCTTCTCTATCATTCTGGTGGTCTGCGCTGCTATGAAAACCGTGAAATTTCTTCTTTGACTTCTCCCGGTCAGCTGTGTGGTCAGCTTCGATTAGGAGCGAGAGAACGTCTCATCAAAGTCGGTTTGTAACATGGATCGACAAGCAGTAACCGCCAGGCGCCCACCGGCGTCGCATTGTTCGAAGCAGAGTCATTCCAAGGGAACGGTCTTCAAAATCAATGACCGCTCTTACGCGATCTCCGTTTCCCCAGCTTTGCGTTGTTTTCGGTGACGACCAATAGGGGTATTTCAGACCCGAACTTGAACGCGCTCGCGTGCACACCGATCCGCAATTTTTTTCCAGTGCCACAGATGACGAGCGATGTCTCGAGTTGTTCTCTCGGTTTTTGCGAGCTCAATCAATCTCTCGATCTCAACACTTTCGTTCAACGTGACGATTCCTCTCCCTATAGTGTATTGTATAATTGTGTCATGTGAGTTCTATTTCGGTGATTATTTATCAACGGAGTCAAGTCTGGTATATTTTTTCCCGGAAAGACTTGACCGAAAGGAAACAGAAGCCAACGTTGAGCTCGAGAGTCAACCATCAAACGCAACTGCGGCGCTGAACGCTTTCGAGACGGCGGGCGAGACAACGACGACAAAAACGAATTTACCTGTTGGGGATATCTCTCTCGAAACCATGTGAAGCCTCATTAAGTTTTGCGGCGATATCCGAGCCTGAGGGCCTCTCTTTCGGTCGAGTTGCTCTCAGCCGAGTTGCTTTCGGAAGAGTAATGCAACGCCAAACAAAAATAGCGTTTGTAATACAAATGATCGTTTCTTCTTCTCTCCGCAAGCGAGCGATAGAAGCGAAGGAGCCTACCCACAATCTACGGCGCCTGTGTCGCTGCCTCGAAGTGTCCTCTGTCGGAAATTACTCATAATGTTTTCGGAGCCAGCGACCTGTGAAGTTTTGAAATCACGCCTCCCGACTGAGAACACTGTTGTTTGCTCGACTCTTCGCACCCGGGAGACGTCTCTGTCAGTCACGGATGCGTTTCCGAACCCTAGGTCCTTGAACGGTCATTGGGAGAGTTGTGCTTGCTTCCTTACTTTCCACTATTCATTCTCTGGAAAGTTTCTGAGGAATGGATGGAAGATGATCGGAAGTAACTTTCCTCCCTTTTTAGAAAGAAAATTCGACGCGAATACAGCTAATTGGTGAATGAAGGTACGAATTGAACGAGAATTTTTTCGGTTTGTTCCGATCCAGAATTTCACTGAGATTCCACTGAGGCAGGGCACCACAAGTACGAATGACCGACTGGAGTCTGTTCGTCCGAATGCTTAACGGACGTCTGACACAGTTTTTGGGGAGTGCTTTGATTTATTTGGCTATTTTTCATTGTGGAGCTGGTACTTCTTTTTTTAATTGGATTCCTCCGCTCATGACGACATCAACGTAATTCACTAAAGTTCGAAGCCCGAGGGGACATCTGGTGTCCGCCACCGGATTTTCGTTTTTTTCTCACACAGCTTTTCTGCCCGATTCCGATATGGCGCTGTGTCATCTAGCGCGCCATCTATTCGTAAACGTTCATTTTATTCCAGTCGTGAGTTCTATCCATCTGCTTGATCTTTCTCTGCATCGTTTTGTGCCGAATGCGCATCGGAAATCAGCTGTGCAGCTCGTTATGACGTGACTTAGGCAAGAGATTGGATCGCCGACAGCTTTTTTTCACTCGAGAACCATGCAAGCTGCGCGAGCCTTCTGGGAAACCAAATGTACGCGGAGCGAATGAACTTCCATATCTTTATCGGTCTGAATACGTTGCACAACTTTCGCCAGGTAAGCTGGATAAGTACTCGGAGCCGGATGAAAACACAATCGAACGGAACCAAGCCTCGCTCTTTGCTGTTTTCTGTGCTCAGTAAGCGTTTAAACGAGATTTCATTGCATCGAAGCGGTCGTCGTCGCCGTCATCGTTTTCGTGAAGGGCGTCACTGTGGACCCGCCCTCGAACTTGGACTTCTCCGTCACTTGGAAACTTTGAGCAGCAGCGTCTCCGAGAAGATTGAATGCACGGAGCCAACCTTCGTTACTTGCGTCCCTTCGTTCATCTGACCGGGTCGCTGGTCGGATGTTTTGTGCGTCGTCACCACCCGCAGATTCGCACTTACGCCCAACGAGAGAATGATAGAGAAAGAGATTGAACGAGAGAAAAGAATTAAAGCTGCGTATCGACTCGCCGTGGAAGTGCTCTACCCCGCTAATAATGCATGGGTGGCAGTTGTAGCAGTTGTTGATGATCAGCAGAAGCGGCGGTGGTAGCGGTAGCGGCAGCGGCAGCCACCACTGGCGCTCGGAATCGTCATCGTAGTCGACATGGATCACAATGAGAGGCCAGCGAAGGGAAAAGATGATTTTACAAAGTGCGAATGCGGCCTACCTCATCGTTTTCACGTATGATGTCACGTACATAATTAGCTGCCACAGCTATCGTTATTCTTTAGAAGATTCTGTTCTTTTCGGGCTTCGGAATGAATGCGCGCCCGTCGGGCGTTCACTCGTGGCTTAATTTCGTCGGAGTTCGTTTCATCGAAAAGAATTAAAGTCGTGCTGGAGCAGCCCCTTCGAATCGCTGGCGCAGCAGCCGCAGCTTTGAACAAGATATTCAAAAGATAACGCCGAGAAATAGAGACACGTTGTTCACGGAGTAGGAAATTAGATGGAGAAGTTTATAGGATGCTGTCTCTAATTTATCTCGATTCTCTCGATAGCGCGGCCTCGGAAAGCGGATCGAGTTCGATCATACGGTTTATCCGGGTGATACGATCAAGGTATCCACGAGACGTTCTGGATGAGTCGTGATAGTTGTTGGCTCCCCGAGGTGGAAGAAAACATTCCGAAATCTGGCTGATTCCCTGGCTGACGGTGTAATTATTACCATTGTGATTATATCTTCCAAGGGAGTATTTGCTGACTTTTTATTATTTTATAGCCTCATCAGCACATTTTGTCAGAAGGAAACGAGAAAACTCCACTTACAAACTAGCAACTCACGGTTGGACAGTGAGAACGAGAACTTCTTTCTGACAGTGCCGTCTCAGAACACGCTGTGTCGGTTCTCACACGGAATTCCGAAATATTGTTGCAGTCCTTCATCAAACACTCGTCAGTGATTCCACGAAGCCAAACTCTTACACTTGAGTGAATCCTTTCGTTACCTCCCCCCTTACTTTCAGGCCGAGTAAATCTTCGTCGAGAAACATGATCGGACCCCTAAGGTCACCAACTCGGAAATACCACGAAAAAATTCTCACATTATTTGCAGATTCGACGAACTTCTGAACAGGAAGGATGTCGAACAGACCGATGTTCATTCAGTGGAGGTGCGTTGCTAATTGAATATGTTCGACTCGAATCGAGCCGTACGATGACGATGGAGCCCTCCTCAAACTTCAACGACAAAATTTCGGGCATCAGAATCTCCGATATTGTCATCGAAGCTATGATTCTGCTTTGGAAAACTCTCGCGACTCGTTATTGAGCTCCTGCAACTTCTCGAACCAATCGCAGTGATTTCCGAAATTTATTTCGGATGTTACTTCATCTGTAATTTTGGCGTTTTCAAATTCCTAAGACGTTTAATTTATTTTCCCGCGAGGTCGCATTCTTCATGGCACGTCGACACGCCCAGCGGACACGAAGCACGTTTCTCCCGGACTTCGATTCACCGTCGCGACGGTGAATTCCTCGATGGAAACGTTCGCATCAGAACAGTTTGGTCGATTGAACGATCTCTTGGAAATCCTCCGACAATAAACTCGTGACGGAAGGCGACACCTGATAGCAAGGAAGCGCTTGAGTTTGGATCATTTTGAATAAACTCTTCCATTTCTCTTCGACTGCTTCCTCTCGTCCGGAGCTCCTGGCTCTTCGTGAGCGAAATGGAAGCCCATCGATCCAACCGAAGAACGTCCGATGCGAGGCGTAGACAAAGGTAATTGAGAAATTGAGAGAAAGGAAGAAATCGACGCTGATATTCCGAGACAACGGCACTGACAGTCAAGAAATGCCTCAAGATGGAAAAATTAGCTCGGGCTTTTTTTGACGTGCCCATGTCATGAGATGATGACCGGCGTCCGTTGTTTTATTGGGTCACACGCAAAAGCCATTGAAAGCTCATGTCGCTTTCCATTCCCCATCTCGTGGCAGAATTACACCTTTTTCTTCCGTTGGTTGTGGCTCGTATCAGCTGATCGCTGGCGATGGCGAATACGACTATTTTAACTTAACGATGATGGATCGCTGCAGGCGAGATTGTCCCTCCCTCCCTCCCTTCTCTGACGCGGCGATCCAGCCGGGAGAACTTGCGCTTCTACAACCGACGCATCGTGTCACCCTCATCAGGGACCTTTTACCTTTCTGTAAGACAGAACACGTTTTCTTTTGCAATTTACTCGATTTGCAGTCGGCCAATTACTGAAGATACTTCTTACGGCCACGGAACCGTGCCATATTTCTTTCGAACGATCACTACTCCACTCCCGTGATGCGCGGACCCACTCCAACTCTGTCACGGAGAATCTCCTGCTCGGACCCAGGGTTTGAGCGATGGTGGCCTGGAATGGGTCGAAGCGACCCCGTTCGAGCAGAGTTCGGAGTTGAGCAGGAATTTCATTTCTACGCTTTTCCTCTCGTCGTCGTCGTCGTCGTAGTCGGTCGCTTTATAACCGAGAGACGCATCCCGCTGCTTCAATAATAAGAGGTCTTTTTGCGTCATAAAACTCGACCGTTACGTCGTTCTAAGCCGTAATCCGACCTTATAATAAAAAGCGTTGGACGCTGCACTCGTTGCTAGGGTTTCTGCCGTGGCCATTATATATTGTATATATATATATCGAAATAGGATGCCCTTGCTGAGCGGCTAGCCGACGGCGTTATATATCCGCTCTAGGGCGGGTCAAGTCGGAAGAATATTCAAATTTCCGAGTCAACTCGATACTTTTCCCTTGGCGCTGCTTCGCGTCGGAAAACCACGGCTTGAACTCCTCGCGATGAAGAGCTCATCACCGAGAAAGTGACTGCCGGTATTTCTCACGTTTGCGATGAGCCCTCAACATCCATGAGGTCTCGATCGGAGTTTTGAGTGCGCTGAGATTCCAGGTCATCGTCATCGACGACGACGAAACCGAACTCCGTCGAACGCAAAAAGTCAGCACTCGGTCGTAAGTGCTTTTGCCGAGAGTGTCCGGATCTCGTTTTGCGACTCGGCCGCGTGTCCATCTCATTCTGTTATCCCGCGAGGATCCGATCACGCAGTGTTTGTGGCTCGTCAAAGGGTCACGTACGAGTTGAGTCGAGTCGAGTCGGGCATCGGAGGGAGTCAAGGCTATCGCAAGCCAGGAACGGTGAGAGAGGGATGAGGAAGAAAAAGGAAAAGAAGAGGCGGCACAATCAGGGAAACCGATCGGTCTCGAGTGGAACCGATACCCAGAAGTCGATACCAATGGGCTCGATAGGATGCGCCCGCGTCGGGAACAGATATCCCCCGCCCTGAAGCATCCTTCCGTTTCCGACAACGCTGTCTTTTTTTCTGCTTTCGTCTCTCGAGTGGGCCCCTCTCGGCTCCCCTTGTCGAGTCCCCGATAGCCTGCCGGAAAGATCGATATGCAATATGCAATCGTACGGACGAGTTTCGTTCTCCTGTTCCAGTCCAAATTGGAAATGGCATCCAGATTGTCAGCGGGAATGCAAACTTTATCTTCAGAAATACTCGATGATTAGTTCGTTGAAAACATCCGGAAGTGTTTTTCCAGCTCAGGCTCTCTCTCGTTGGATTCCGTTCCCATTGTGGGAAGTGTTCCAGGCGCATTCCTTTTCTCATAGCGAAAATACTCGATTCGTGGTTGCTGTCTCTCTCTCTCCTTCCCTTCGAGGTTCCAGAGTAACAATTCTTTAGTGATAGAAATCACGAGTTATCAGAACGTAACATCTCCGGGAGCTCGTATCATTACAGAACAATCTCTTTCGGGTGGAGAACGGTGGCTTTGTTGGCAACGCAAGCTCAAAGCGTGCCTCGAAAACCTCTAGATCTGGTCGAGAGCGACCACTTTAAAGAAACTCTTGTTGAAGTGGAGATTTTTCTTCACAGATTACAGCTGTGCTTCTGTACTTTTTGACTGCTGCTGCCGCTGTTGATCCTCGACAAGGTTTCGAGAGACCTTAGAGCCCTGAGCTCGCGGGCTCTGATCGGAAGACCGACTGCAGCTCGGTCACTGCTGCTGCATCCGAGCAACACGATCGATGACCGTGTTTCCCAGACGAGTGCGTCATCCGCCGACTAACAATTTCTTCTTGACATTCGCTTTGATGCGCATCGTGTTTTGCACAGCATCTCGTCAGCGGCTCTCATTTCTCGGGAGGGACATCTGTTTAAGCGTTTCGAGGAGAGAAGTTCGGAGTCAAATGGGAAAATCGGAGAAGAAGCGTCTTGAGTGGAGTCGAGTGGAACAAGTTTGATTGGCAGTTTCCAGCCGGAGGCTCAAAAATGGACAGAGGCCTAAACAAGGTTGACTTCTAAACAGATAGAAGGCAAAGCTTCCAGCCTTTGCAGCGGTGGTGACAGAACCCACGACCGGGATCAAGCAGGCAGGCAGCAGGGCTGCCTTATACCCGAAAAGCATGGAGAAGGGTTCGGGTAGATTGAAAAATGGTTAGATGCTGATATTTGTCATTGACGAAGCCGAGATGGAAAGCGAGACAGCACCGGCCGCCGCGCCGTCAGACGTCGGAGTTTCCCCGACGAAGGAAGAGCGCCCGAACTGCCAGAACAGCACTTAAATCACTTTATGACCAAGTAGCATCGTGAAACGCTCCCATGCCACATAGCTCGAAACAAATGACACCCTTTGGGCTTTTTTGAGGCGCTTCTAACCTACATTACATCGAACTCGAGTGCAGTGCCTTCGACGAAACGAAAAGCGCGGAGCTTTCTGCGTCTCTAAATGCCATCGCGTGTTTGAGTCTGGATGAGTGAATCATCGCCTGTCGGAGTGAGTGAATTCGACTCGATGGAAAACCGCAGAGCGTTATTGCTCGAGGGCGTGTCCGAGTGCTCAAAAACAACGTTTCGTTCACGGCCTGCATATTCATGTCGCTACAACTTCCGGGTACTGTAGGGTTGAAACCGCGACCGATACCAAACGACTGTTTGTGTTATTGTCCGGCTTTCGTTCATTCTTCTTCCACACCGTGGAAGGATGGATGGATCCATCGATGGATTGAATCGTTGATCCATCTTTCGTCCAGCCGATCGGAGGCACTGCAAGAAACGTTTGATGGTCGCTTGTTGTGTTTTTACCCAATCGTCCCGATCAGCGGACGAATTATTATCAACTCGCCACTTCCGCAGTTGGCCGCCGACAAAACGCATTCTGGATGAACGAGACGCCATTTTAGCACCGCTATTATTTCCACGGATTTCCATTGATTGCCGCGAGTATTGTTTCTGACTGAATGATTGACGGCGGCGGCGGCGATCAGAAATCAACGCAACCAGGTCCGCAGGTTTTCGCGACAGCGGACTCGACCTCTCAGGTCGTCTGTCGCTCCGCTGGTCGACAGCGAAGTCGACGACTAATAATTGTAATATCCAGCTCACGCCTCTGTCGAAACACAGTGTCTTGTTTTTTTCTTTTCTTTTCTCAGCTCGTTCCTCATTACATATGAGCCCGTATCATCACCTCACTGTCTGGCCGAGTAAGGCACAAATTGACTCGAAAGCTCGCGCTATTCAACTCATTGTATGGAGTGGCGAATTGTCGACACATGTTTCCGCGCGTGTGCGTGTGATTCTGGATGTGAGCAGTGGCCGTACGCAGGAAGAGCAGGAACGAGAAAAAATTGCTTCTGCGAGGTCTCCGTAGTTATTCTACAGACAGACAGAGAGACAGACATATATCATGGCAACACATGCTGGCGGCCGGAAAAATTGCAAATCATCAGATCACCTTTTCGGTCCCGTTGTTATTGATTTCTGTCTTCGAATCGAGTCGTCCGCAATATATACACAGATTCTTGATTGATGCCGAATTCTTACATTACCTGGAGCCTGAATAGATCACGATGAACTCTTAGTTTCCGTATCTGACAATCATGGGACTTGGGGGTTCTGATATCGACCGGGATGTTCGAAATATTGTTCTCGTTTTATTCGCGGTCGTTTCTGGTTGGTTTAGCTTCGCCGCTTCCGCTGCAGTGCCTTCATCTGCCGTTGCCAGTGTTGCTGCTAATAATTGAGACAGTCAGTCGTCGGGAGTAATATCGCATGACTCGGTCACGAGCGTCCATTTTGTATCTGGACGCTTTTTTTTCTGCCGCCGCCGCTGCTGCTTCGTCCGATTCGTCGAGCCATTCCGTTGCTTGTTCCGTGATTAATTCTAGACCATCCCTTGCCGGCTTCAGTATTCTTCTGTAATTGTCTCAAATCCGGAATGTTGCTCGACGTCGGACCCGCGCTCTTAACCGCATTACGGAATGCTTGCCAACCTGTCCGTTTGCCTCAGGTCGCCAAAGATTTGTTGTTGCTTCCGACTGCGACCGGGGTAGATCTTTTTGGTGCCGTCGCCGTTATTGTTGTTGTTGTTGTTGCTGCCGTCGGCGGCGCATATATGTAATATACCATTGTTCTGGAACGTGCCCGACAGCTTGAGCGCAGCGAGCGAACGAGACAGAGGTCCCCGTCAAAAGTCAGCGTTTGTTGCGAGAGTTTCGGCCATTTTTCAGAAGGCGTGGCGCACGTTCCGATAACCGAACAAGATCACACAGAGAAGTCACACGGCTTCTTCCCCCTCCCCCTGAACACATTGCGACTCATTAATCTCGACGCTCTCGTAATCCCGATCAAGGAAAACGATTGATTCTGGATTCAGAACGGCTCTTCCCGGTCGCTGTCGGACAGGCCAACCCGGTCTGATACACTCGTCAGGTCATGCTTTGAGATGTAGACGCAGCCGTGGCGCCGCTCGACCGGAATCCGGATTAGAGGAACGATAAACAAAAGATAGATGAATAGATAATTGAGTCGAAGTGCTCAACGGTGTTGTTCGATTGAATCTCAGCTCTTAGACCTCGTTGTTCCTCCGCAAATCTTATTTATGCGCGAACATCTCACACGAATTCACTCCCACACGCTGCAACGCGAAAACCGGGGATTCCATTTCTTCAGAAGACGACGAACATGGATCTTCTGCGACATAGTTCCCGCTCTGAGCCTCAAAGAACCGTTTCGCAAGTTGGAAAAGAACAGCGATCTCGTTACCGACGAACCCGTTGTTCGCGACTTAATCCTGATTATACGGTTACCGTCGTGGCATTCCCATCTTCTTCCCATTAATTTTCTCGTCTAACGACCGAGTGTCGAGCTCAACAATTATTGTTTGTTGGAACTGTGCGTTGCTGTCGAAAGTTGCAAAACACAGAAAAACGCTGAAGGCGTTCACATGGCATTGGCGACGACTGCGGAATTATGGTTTCATACTGATGAGCGAGCTTCTCCATGTATCCGTTGCCGTCGTCATTGTCGTTGCTGTTGCTAACAACGTTGACGTTCCGCTGTCGTCGTCGTGGACACTGTGATCGTGTGATCTCCTCCTCTTAATCCTCGACGCTGAGCTGAATTGTGGCTTTGTAGCGTGCGGAAGGCTCCTCAATTCTCATAGAGGTCTAGAGAAAGCTGAAGAGGAAGAGCGTGCGACAAGCTTTCTAGCGGAGATCTCTGTTTCGAAACGATTTCTGGAGAATCGGCAGAATTCGCTTCGACCGAGGCGAGCATTTTGTTGTTACTTGTGCCATCTCACGGTCGGTCAAATCTCATAAATTCGGCGACTTCTTTTCGCGCAGCAGTCATCCAGCCAGTCGGTTCGAGCACGCTGCCGACGGACGGACGGGTAGACAAGCACTCCGGCCGAGCAATTTGAACACAAGGGTCCATCATTGAAAGAAAACCGCGTCTATAACTGTTCTGGGCTGAGGTGGCTGAATTCTGTTCCTCTGTCTGTCCGATGGTCGGTTCACCTCGTCGTTGGCCAGCGGGTCTTTGCCTTCGCTTCCACGTCCATCTCATCGGCGGCTGACGTCTGTCTGGTTTGCTTGCATGACTCTATTCTTCAAGCGGTCGGGCTACCGTTGTTGCTCGCTCGCTCGAAATTGATTCTTTGTTCTTTTAACCAAGTTGCAGTTTACCTCTGATTGTGAGAGGAAAAACCGCAACCGACACCGCTGAATATTGCTTGCGTGCGTGCGACGTGCCCGTTCTTCCGCGGTGTGCTGTTCAGACACTCGACTTTTTCGGTATTCATTATTTTCTCGATTCTCGTTCCTCTCGATTACACTCGCTCGAGAGAAATGCGATTTTGTTATCAATAATTCCACCAATTAATCGTTCACGGTATGGCCGAGAGATAGAAGACACAATCATATTTCATGGAGGGCCTGTTGCCCGTCTCGTTCCGTTTTGCTGGCTCGTTTGTTCCAGCGCACTTTCCAGAAGGAATCGCTGCGCCTGCGACTGTACAAGCGTACCGAATGCGTTAATCTCGAGTTTCGTCGGAACGGAATTTTCTCCGGAGAAACAACATGAGCGATTGGAGGGAGAAGAACAAGAGGAAAACAACTGGTTTTCGTTGGCGCGAGCACTGTGAACGCACGTCTGCGTTTGGTTCCAGAGATCATTCGACGACATTCGCTGATTTTTCTGTCGTTTCCGTGTCCATAACTTCCATCGCAGCTGAACCACAGAACCCAAAAGATTTCGTGTTTCTTAACACTCCTCCGGATTTCATTTCATTCGAAAGGAGCATGAGCTGAATCGAATTGAATGTTGAGAGGTTTTCGATCGAGGCGACTTTGTTAAAGCAGAAAGGATTCTGGATTGAAATCCAATCGGAATGCGTTGGCCTTCGTCTATTTAGAAGCCAGATTCTGTCAATCAGCTAATCGGCTTACTTTGTTTTTGGATAACAGACTACAGAAACGTTGTAGCGTACGACATTCATGACTTTGTCTTTCTTAGATCAGAAATAGTCGGAATAGATAGTAGATAGAATATAAAGTGTCAGAGACAAAGAGACACCGTTCGATTCTGCACCGCTCTAACTGTGTGAATCCATTCCCATGTTATCGCGCGGCGGAGAACTCCTATCACGAGGTACGAATCAGAGGGAACGCCATCATATTGACATTTCTGGATGGAATGACTGACTTGGAAACTCTGTAGTAAATAATTCTTCAAATCTGGGCCGCGAATGCGGAGGGAAAACGGCGGAATGTTTTTGGAGACAATGGATTCAATGCAAAAAAATGTTTGCCGTCGCGCGGAGCGAACAATTAGGCATCTTGAAATTTTCAGCGAACACTGTCGCTGTCATCCGACCGCAGCAACCGGTCCACAGTTGATGCCCCCCCTGACACCGAGCGTTTAAAGTGGCAAAGCTGCCGACGGAATGCCAAGATGGAACCTCGGCCAGGCCTCGTGTCCCTCGGCAAATCAAAACTTCGGTCGACTTCACCTGTTTGTTTCATGTCAGATGATTCGAGCATTTAGACTCTAATCACAGAAAATGCTCTTTCCCCTCTTCTGCTTTTTCTTCTCCGATTGTACTGAAGACGAGGCGCCTCTGAGCCGCGATGTAAAGGTTCTGCTGTCGCTGCTGCGGAGTTTGTGAAGTGTTTCGACGTAGACGCCAGCTCGACAAGCCACTGGCGCTGACCATCGGGTCGAGTGGCTCACTGACTGCCCGCATCATCATCGGCGACCAGAAAGCACCTCGACATCGAGCACTTTGACGGACGACGAAATAATTGCCGCCCTCGAGATGGCGGGACACATTTCTTGATGCATCGGTCGAAGTTCACTAATCCATCCGAAACGAAGCACCGAGCGCTCGCGGGAAGTCATCGAAGATATTCGCGTACCGATCGCAAAATTTTGGATTTATCCTCGTTGGACTGGAAAATTCTCAGGTGTTCTTCTGCGGGAATCATGAGCTCGACGACTTCAAGTTCGAGGACGAATAGATCAAAGCCTCCGTTGTCTGGAACTTGAATTTTCTGGAAAAGACCAGAGGGTCTCCAAGTTACGAGAGCTTCTGGTCCGCAAGACCTGCGACTCCGACACAGTTTTCGGTCGGAGGAAATCGATCTGTATTATTGACCAGCACACACGTATATCCATAACGAGAGATCGGACGAAATCGAACCATGACGGATCGCGAGAAAATATCTTGGGTCAAGCACGTATTTCACGGTTCTGGCCGAACGGAAAACTTGTTCGACAGCCGACACGCACACACACAAAGACAGATGTCTACAAACACCGACATTGTTTCAATGATGGGCCCAGTTCCAGTTCGCCCGCTCCACGGGAGCTACTACCATTATGCATGGACAGTCCAAGTCAATCGATGCGTACGAGTTCTCCATTCAGCCACGACTTCCCCGCATTTTCTCCGTCCCCTGCATCAATGGAAATGAAGTTTTATGACTTCATTCCGTGCCACCAAGGATCGACCTCCGGGATCAGAAGTTCGAGAGATACACCCCACAGCAAGACGGCCGAGCAGAATGGGGACCGTATCACCGGAATCGGAGCTCCGAGAGCAGATCAGTGAGTTTGGTACAGACCACGAAGTCCGCCCCGTCATCTCGTCGGTCAGAAGTTGATTGAGGAGTAAACTTTGCTTGATTGCTGAGTCGGGTGCGACGGTTAAATTCCTATGTCCATTCGAATTCAGAAATAAGGGAACGTCCCAGAAGTGAGGGGGAAAAAAGCTCAAGCGTTCACCGACAAGTGGTGGGCGACTCTTATTTTAGTGTCGAAAGCCGCGCACCGGTCAGGTGATGATGGCGGCGGTTCTTCCCTGTTTGACCACCACTTTTTTTCTAGCATCATCTTCGTCCGCAGATGATTGGAATGATCATCGCACCACGGAAATCACTTGGCCGTGAAAGAGTTTCGCGAAGCCAAAATTCTAGAGGTTTATTTTTACTTCTCGCGTGGTTTTCGCCAGAATTCTGGCTTTCGTTCCGTCGCGATATTCGCCGACGACGACGAATCAGAGAGCCGCGGACTTTGCCGTAGATGAGGTAACAACAACACATCTCCCACGGTTTTTCCGTTTTCATCGCCGCCCTGTGTACACAACATAACACAAACAGACTGCCGTAGATGTGAGTGAAGCACAAAATCGTTCGTTCATTCCGTTCTCACTCGGTCGACCACCCTACATAGGTAGACGTTATTCTCTCGTCTCGTTCGTTCGTTCGTTCGTTCGTTCGTTCGTTTCCATTCCGTTCGATCTCGTTCGGTTCCCGCGAACTCGTTCACAGCCTCCCCACGAAACGACACGGGAGATACAGACGAACCCTTTTGTCAAATATTTGTGAGGATAACAACGGTCCAACGAAGTTTGAAACATTGACTCTCGGCGACATCGTGTTTGCCAAAACCATTGTGAGAAATCAGAGGTGGGAACCCTACGGGTGAAAGCAAACTTCGGCCGCCGATTCACGATCTCACACATTTGTTGTTTCCCGAAACAACTTCGCCTCGCCCAAATATGAACTTCGTCACTCCCTCCCGCACCTCTACTCACTAAACCTTTCCGAGGTGCAACCATTTCGAGAACCGTTCCGATCTATTCTACGTGCAGCTATAAGTATGTAGCTACATGCGAAAATGTACGTACGCGTGTGACTACATGCAAGTATTCCATGGATGTGACAATGTTGCTACAAGAAAAGATGCTTGAACGGAGCAAAACATGTTAGATCATACGATTATGACGATGCCCCAGGAGGTTTCATACTATGCCGGAGTACAAGGAAGAGCAGTAAGGGAGACTTGAGTCGAGTTGATTGGCTTATCGCGTGGAACGCGCGTTGGTCGGCTTCCAGGTATACTTTTCGTGTTGACTCGGGAATAATTAGAAGAGGCGGCGGCGGCACCACCAGCGGACACTGAGCCTACAGAGTCGTCGGGGTTTTTTCGTCATCTCTTCTCACCGGTTGACTTTGCGGAGCACAAAGGAGTGGCGGCCGCGGCGGTGGTAACAACACCTTGAACATGTGCGTTGATGCGATTTTAATTGTCGATACTTCCAGCTTGCTGTAGCGGCAGTGCAGCGTCCGGGCTCCCTGTTAAGATGGAGGACTTTGGTTTGACGTCTCTATGTTCAGACCGTGTCGCGGTCGCTTCTGCCGAGAATCCGCGGCTGCTTCGCCTTCTTCTAGCAACGATCGATAAAGGTGAACTTTTAATAATTATTGATTCGAAGTCGATTGAAAATGTGCTCAGCATGCTATTACATGCTCGACAAGGGACAACGGGTTCGCGTTTAGAGGCGAAATTCCGCCGGCGCACCAGATAAACAGACTCAGATAACGAGGGGCAGGGACACGGCATTAAGATTGAGGGTATTGATTCTCTTGTTCCGCCGAGTCTCGGTGATATCTTGCTGTTTCTTCTAAAAGCTCCTATGAGAATGAAAGCGAAAAGATCCGACAAATGTGGGAATTGAGACGTCGCTCAGCCACCAGAAGACTTAAGTAGAAGTTCAACTTCAAAAACCCGGCCCGGACGGATCACGACCGGCGATCCTGACGGATCTACGACTCGGTCTACTCAATGTCCCCCGACTGAAACACGCCGCACGACGAAGACGTTCGGAACAGGAACGGTTGAAGAGCGCGCAGCTTCTGGAGGAAGGGTACGAAGTAAGAAATGGAATATTGAAACAAGAAGAGTCGGGCGGAGTCCCCATCGAAGCAACCGAGATGACGCATTAATTTGTATGTTTCGACTCCATCTATTCATCATGATCGGTCACGGTGCATCAGAGTCTCCAATTCGAAGACTCCGTAACGGAGGCTCCCTTGCGGAGATGTTCGCTCATCAAAAAGCGATCTTCCACTTCTTGAGGCATGTGCTTGCGTTGTTTTTGATGTTGTTCTTCACGATGTCGCTAAACGCGGGTATCATCTGGCAGCAGCGGCGTCCAGGTAGGCAAGCGAATCTGCTTGGTCAGACAATCAGTCGGTTGGTCGGACAAGAAACATTTACCATTGGCGCAATCGTCATTTCTCGAGCGTTTGGCCAACAATGGAACACAGCATGAGCTATCATCTCTCGGGCCGACTTGCTCACGAGTCGCCCGAGGTTACACTTCGTGTCGTCCGAGCAATTACCGGCAGTTATGATCAAAAACTTTCCCGGAACCCAAGTGCTGAGCGAGATCCTGGAATCGAGAGAGCAATGTTTCGACTTCGTTCAACATCGATTTCGAAGCATTACCGCCTCCAGACGTGAACACTGTGCATGCAGTGAAATCCAAAAACGGTTGGCGCGTACTGGAATCGATTGAGATAAGCGCCACGGAGATAAACTTTGGAGCCTTCGATTCGCACCGTCAGAGTCGCGTATGCAGCTGTCGTTCCACGGTTGTTCGGAGATTCCAAGAAACAAGTGTTTTCGCATCACTTTCCTGTCGGATGAAGAAACAGTCTTGCTGGCGAACGAGTACAAGAGTCAAGACGGCCGGCCCGAGGAATAACTCCAGAAATATCCAATTCACACGCACCATAAAAGTGTGCTACTGAAAGAAAGGAAGAACAACAATCTGTTGTTTGTTCTCGAAGATTCCGAGCTTTCGAGCCCTCGTTTTGGAGCGCTTAGGCTGGGAATCCGAGCTGCTGGTCCAGCTTTCTGAGACATTACCGGAGCTCCGGTGACAATGACACCACCGGGAACGAGAATTGAAGCAGCGAGACATAAAGATAAACAGCGGAGAAGAATCTCCACGAAACGAGGAATTAACTTAGACACTGTCTTGTTCGTCCGTGCACGCAACCGTGTGGGATTCTCGATATGATAACCCATGCAACAGTACGTACGACAAGTGACAAATTCGCGCACATCGTTTAGCTCTGGCTACTTTGTTCGAAGACACAGCTACACCGAGATGAGTATATGAATCGCTATGGTACTACCGCGAAGTACCATCTATGGGAGCGACAAAAAATTCTGTCCCGTCGGATTCGATCGAACTCTCATAGGGTCGCTAACTTGGCCCATGTGATGCTTTCTCGTTTTATGTTTCGGAGCCCTGGAGACCGGCGCGGAGTCTCCTTGCCAGGTGTTCATTGCATTGTTTCTGACATTCCAGCACCCGCAGCGTCGGCAGGATAAGGTTGTGGTAACTCTTGTGGTCAAAGTAGTTAAAGAACTTGTAGTTTCAGTGGACGACGCCCATCACATGGATGATGCTGGTGTCGGTGTTTTTTGACGGAGGGAACGATGTCGACGATCTACAGCAATCTTCCATCGGTCCGCTGCCGGCTCGCTCCGTTCGTTAACCACTGCGGTCGTCGTCGCTGCGGACGACAGAAGAATTGGCAGAAGATTTCTCTTCATTTTGGCCCGTTGCGAGATTTTGATCGAAAGCCACATTTGAATGTTTGGGTCTCTGACCCGCCATTGCTGCCGCGGTCTCACAGCCGACTCTTTCGTCTTCTACGCCAACACCATTCACACACACACACACGATACGATGACCAAGACGGCGATGATTATGATTCAGTCAGACCGACTGTCGCTCGCTTGGCTTCTGGAGCTCGATCGCTAAATTCCAAATCCGAGATGATCAGATCGTCGTCGTGTCGAAGCTGCCGCACTTTCCTCATGGTCGACCGTCTCAAGAGCGGTGATGGCTAACTCGAAGATCTTGGACTTCATCGCTCCCATCGCCCGCTCGACAAACGTAGTCAGCTTCTTCAAATGAACTGGGAAGAAGTTCTAGTTTCTTGGACGAGGAATCCGCGGAAACAGGAAAAGTTCGCGCTCTCGAATCCGTCGCTTTCTCTAATTTCTCCAAAAGCAGCTGCAGAACAGACGACTCCGAGCCTGGTGTTGTGGCCCAGCGCTCTAGTTTTGTCGAGGGAGACGAGCGTAAGTGCAAGCGTGGTCGCTTTCGTGAATGCACGCGAGTTCAAAGCGGAGACAAAGGCGATGCTTTCTACAAAATCAGCCATAGGCGAAAATTAACATCGACTGCGTTGTTCTATTTTCTAGCTGGCCTTCCATGTTCCAGGCCTCTATGTTGACCGGCTGACTGACTGACTGTCTGGTTGAGTGACTAGCCAGCCAGTCGTTCGGCCGGGGTCTCTGCTTTAAAACAGCGTTGGCGCTCTCTCCAGCCGCTTTAAGGCCTGCCTCTGGGCGTTCGGCCTTTTTCAAAAGGCCTCAAACAATTATTATTATTATTCGTCGACGTCGTCCTCTCCTTTCTTGATCTCTCTTAACTCGTTCGCCCAGCTTCCTGTATGCGGACATGGCACCACTTAGTTGCCACTGGCGCGGTGTCCACTGTCCCCACGCTCGACGCCACCCGCCGCACGATCAAAGACTAAAGGAATCTAAAGAAAACATCTAATTTTTTTTCGAGTTTTTCCTCTGTTCCAATGAATCACGCAGACTCTTTGTGGTTACTCTTCGAGCGAAACATTCTGAACGGAGAGACTCCGAGCACACTCCCGCCGCGATCAGCTCAACGACAGTCTGATGACAAGATAGAGGGGACAGAATCGTAACGCGGAGAAGATGTATTAAGATAACACAATCAAATGTCCAGAGCTTTCTTTTATTGTGGATGCTCTTTTATGATGGACCGGTGTTATCTCCGAAAAAGATTCAAGGGCGTAGTCGGTCGACAGGGGAACCCTTTGACTGCTCTTATCGAACTTTTCGTTTTGAGCGTTTTTCGTCTGTCCGTCACTTCGTTTGTATCCCTTCCTTCGCCCTCTTCGTGAACACCGGGTCCGCCCGTGACCGAAGAGGATCCAAGGCTGATACCAGTCCTGGACCCTGGGATCGGAGCCCTGGAGATCAGAACGAGGAGATTCCCCGGCGACGCAGCCGAGATATGAATCCAATGTTCTGAAGACGCCAACACAAGATTTCGGAGTGAAATCGCTCATCGGTGACCGATTCAACTACAACGGAACTTGATCGATGACATCATCATTAATATAATCACTGCGCAGATGAGGATCTCGTTGTCTCGCGGTCTTGAAAGCTCGAATCACACGCTCGCCGCGGGAAGATTTTCGTTTTCGAGATGCTTTGCTCCGATATCCTTCTCTGCCGTGGCGATCTATGCCTGCATCAAGACACCAAATATTTTATTTATTTATTATTTATACAATAATAATAAAATATTATAAATTGCATTGGCTCGCTGGATGCTTTGCTGCTCGCGAACTCGCTCGCCCGCCGGCTCTTTGTTTGTTCGTCGCCTCTCTGACAGCGTTCATTCGTGTTTTGTTGAGTAATCACAAACAGCGTTTTGTTGCATAACACAACGAAAACTGGAAGAAAAATATCAGAGCGATGGGCGCGCGAAGCTTTCCCCTCTCGGTGAATAAATTCCGATTTTGTGTGCTTCGCCCGAGAGGTGCGTCTGCCGTTATCCACTCCGAGTCGACACGTCGCGCCGTTTACAACAGCGTTCGTCCGGAACTCCCACTCCCGAACAGCGTTCGAACGCCAGAAACTGTCGAAAATTTCAAACGACCGAGTTTTTCATTCCAAAGGAACGCCGTTTCCAGCTTTCATTTGAGCGAACACTTCCAGTCTACGCAGAAATAACTAGATACACTTTTCTCGATCTATTTGAAAAGTCTACAGTCCCCCAATTTGTCAGATTAGAGATCCAAATAAGTGATGGTTTCCAAAAACGGAGAAGATAAGAACATTATCTTCATGCACGGGTTCATAGGGCCCACCCGCCTTTGTCTCTCGCTTTCTTTTCTCTTTCTGGAATTCCTTTGAGTTTTCATAACAGTGATGCTTTCACGTTTTTTTTTTTGTCATTCTCGTCGTTGATCTCTCTTCGTTCCGTTCCCGCTATCTGTCGCCATTGAGACGCATTGAACGGTAACGATCGTTGGACGACGAAGAGATTCGTCATCGCCCAAATGTCAGTTCGCCACTCAACCTTAACAACTCAATCTCTGGGACCGCGATTCAACGATTTGCTTGACAATACTCGGCACAGTCTCAGAATATTTTTTGCTTATCAGCTCGTCATCGGATTTTGAGATGAGGGCAAAACGAACGGCGGACACGGAACGCTGTAGCAATACGTCAGAATCTATAAATATGCGAGATAACGAAGCTGAACAACAAAAGCGAAATAATGAACCCCCTCCACGATTCCTGCGCCCGCCGTCCGCTCTGAGATCGTTTTTTGCACAACGGACGAAAAGATGCCACCGGATGAATTCTTTACGTTTCTCCTTATCAGTCGGCCATATTTATTTATGTCATTATAGATAGATAGATATTTAGACGACATTGGAATACCCGACCGAAACGGCTCACACCGAAAATTAATCATCGCGGGACTGGCTGGCGATCGTTTTTTTTTTCTCCGAACCGGCTGCTGTTCGTTCAATTGAGAAGAGAGAAAAAAAAAAAATGGAGGTAACTAGAGAGAGCCAGAAATCTGGGGAACGGGTGAGGAGCGAAACATATTTGACATATGTTTCTCGTCCGATGAGACCGCGATACCTCCGTGAAAACAGCGTTGCCAGCCAAAAGCTGTCACCAACGCATGATGCAAGGTCACCTCTTCATTGGAAAATTCAATTCCGCCATTTGGTTGTGCATAATTGACTCGCTTGCACTTGAAGCGACATAAATCAAATCGATAACACTTTCAAATTACAGCCACTTGAATCTTGGTTCACACCAACTTCGATTGCAACAGATCCGACGATTATTGAAACTCCGTTCTACGCAGAATTCCTTCTCTGTTAAATTTTCTGGGCGTCTTCGAAGATACAATATTGGAGCTCGAAATCCCAACCGGTTGAGTTTGATGAATATCTTCTCGATTCATTCGGAACTATATTTCGGAAAGTCCCGCCTGAGTTTATTGGGACTGCAGCGAGCGTCACAGGCTCTCTGCTGGCTTCGCAGACATATATAACTGTCACACGAAGGCACAGACACATTGAATAGTCGTTTGACTCGTATTTATCAACTGCTATCTCATCAGATCAGTGAATCGGCGAGCAGGCCGTACGGTCAGAGGAGGCGAGGTGAAGAGCAAAACTGTACAGTCTTCCCAAAAGTAAACACGAACAAACTAATAAACATTTATATACATACACCTTTTTTATGGAAGCAATCGACATTCACCGATCGAAGTGCCTTCATTCAGCGGAGATTCACCCGGGTTCCATACCGCTCTGTGTCTGTGATTACCGTTGCCTTGTCCCTAGTGCCATGGAATGCTTCATTGGCGTTATTATCTCACACTTCTTCATGATAGTAGCGCTGATATCGATATCGGCAGCGGCGGCGGCCATCGTCACCTCGTCGGTGACAACGACGACGTAAATGAAAACGTTTAATTGGTTTCGGTTCGGGGTGGTGACCGACGACAGCGAGTTGGAGGAATCGATGTAGGTATACAAGTAAAAAAAGATGGCGGCGGCGGTAACCAGGATAGCGTCCACATACCGAGGCGGGTGACCGCGCGATATAATTGACGTATACTAATGTTCTTCTCTGAGGCTGCCGTAGCAGAAGTCGCCAGCTGGCAGCAAGAGCAAACGTATTTTCTTTGCTTTGGAGAAGTTATCGCGACTCGAAATCAACGGCCATCTCTCTATCGGTCTGCGGAGTCGAGCGACGGACGGACGGACGGACGGACGGGCAGTCAGTCACCGAGTGTGGCGGGAAAAACTCTCGCTGTACGTAACGCTCGTGTTTGTGATGCTTATTAAAAAATATAAATTATTTTCCTACGTGCTCTCTTCTGCGGCCGCAACTCAATGCCCGACACGAAAGATAAAACGCGCCTCCGTTTTCCACCGAAAAGCGCGAGCTGAAGCGTGGAGTGCGAACGATACTGGCTCCGAAGGAAATGAAGAGAACGAACGAACGAGTCAAGTCGGATATACCACAACGAAACGTTCTCGGAATCGCAGCTTTTTCGTCCTCGCTCGTGTGGCGCGTGCTTTTTGTCTTGGAATACTGGCCACCAGAGTGAAATTACCGTTCTGTCAGGCAGTCGTGGTCGTGGGGGGATAGAATGGAAGAGTTGCTGAGAAATCGGGCCCAGGAGGATCAATGGAACGGATTCAAATCGTAAGACGCTTAGTCAGTCGGTCGAGTAGCCCGGCAGACGAAGTACGCGGAAGCAAACGATAAATTCCCGGCATTAAAGAATCGAAACAATGACTTTGTTGCCAACGTAGGAGTCGGACCGGAGAAAACAAACCGATTCCATTGAATCTCCGAAGCCCAAGGTTTCCGTCAAGTCAGCGACTTCTTTAACTTCTTCTTGTTCTGATGAAAAATTAGTATTTCTAACTGTCAACCGAACGATAAGGAGAGAAGATGAAGTTTTTCGTCGCTCGTGCCGCAAGTATCCCGATCTCTCCAATTTTAAGAACGGCTTCCGATATTCTTTCCTTAATTTTCTGCTCAAGCTTCAGCGGCCGAGTTGGGTCCAAGTCGAGCAGCGATCGTGGCGTCACTTACCTGGAACGGAAAATAAAACGTGAGTTTGTTGTCATTCTAATTGTTATTAATGTTGTGCTGAAAGCACACGAGAGGGAAAGAGAGCGCGCTCTGATTATCCATCTGCAAGCCATTCGTAAAAGCATGACGATCATGTGGACGGTCGGGGCGACACCTCACAAAGCTCAGCACGCATCCAAGCTGGCTCGGCCCACTATTAGGAGTCATGGTACTTAATTGCGGTTTCTGTTTCCTCTTTATCTTGCTCTGGACGACGAAATTGTTCAGAACTAAATCGTTTTGTCTGTATTTGGCCATCACGCGGAGAACCGAGAGATTGCGTCGGTTGAATGTTAGGTGGCTCGGTCGAGTAGGAGCCAGCGGTCGTAAGTCTAAAAGCGAAAGAACGAGAGAGTCTGGGAACATATCACAAAACACTCGGAAGTCGTCAAAGGGCTTTCCCGGAACGGACCGATAGCCGTTCCGTCTTTGTCGCTCGCGTGCCGAGATACCGAGAGAGACAATTGTGATTCCGACGACGCGGCGAGGAGAACGGAGCCTTGGGTGGATGGGAACCAAGGTGCACGGGTGCCATTTCAAGCTAAAGGCCCGAAATGGAAAGAGGTCGTCGAGTGTAATGAAATTTAGATGTAATTTCGTCCTTTTCTTCTCGTGAAGTTATTAAACGGAACGCTCAAATAAAAGTGACATTGCATTAGCGAAATTGAATTATGGGCTTCCTCAGTCACAGCACCGACTCCATTCCACTCGACTCACTCACTCAGTCGGCTCGACTCCTGACTACCCGACCTGACTTTCTTCTTTCGTTCGTTCGTTCGTTCGTTCGTTCGTCCATCCATCCATCGAGCACGAACGCACCACGAGAGATAGAAACGATGTCGAATGAGAGCAACGAATCTTCACTCTCGAAAAGGAGTTCAGTTCGGCTGAAGATGAACTTGGAAATACCTAGATACATTCCCCGAAACGAAACGCACGAGCAAAGTACGAACTCCATTCGAAACTCCCATGCCCCTGACCCACTTGACACATTTGATGCTTAAGAGCGGAGTAACACGCGCGTCCACTTCAGCGAATCATTCAGAAACTCCTATCCAATCAGGCTCTTCGAAATTATGCAGCTGTCGGAGCAACCTCGACCGCCGATCTTGGCCCAAAGTCGACGTTCGGTAATTGAAGCTGACACCCGATCGCTTCAAATTCACAAAACGACCGTCCAAGTGAATCAAGGTTTTCCAGTCGAGAACTTTCAGCCGAGGATCTTTTCTCCGTCCGCGTTAGCCGTCGAGCTATCATGGCTCGGATAATCACATATCAGTAACAATCTGTGACATAGTAATGGCCAGTCCGAGCATCAAGGAGCCTTTCAAACAGTCAGTCAGTCAGTCAGTCGGGACTGACGCGATCACAGTGGGTCGCGGCTAAGCTAAGTGTATTTCTTAAAATTGCGTCCCCCGTTGAACGGTAGCAATCTGAAGCGGATAAAATGAATGATCCTTGAAATTTGCGTATAATAATAACAATAACAACAACAGCAACAATAACGACGATGAACCGGCGCGAAGTCCGCATCACGAAATCTGGACCGCTTCTAGGCCAACGACGAAAATGTGGTCTGCTCGAATTGGTGGCTCTTTGCTTTCTAGACAGCAATCGTGTCTAGATAAATTATCGTCAACTCTCCGTAATTAAACAGACAATTGTCGATGTTCTTCGCCCCTTTTTTCTTCACATTTCATCTCGGCTTTTTTCTGCTGCCTCATCTTCTGAAGCCGCTGCGGCTCGGTTCGTTGTTGTATAATATAATCGGGACCCGTCGTTCCAAAAAAAGATCCACGAACGCAAACATAGATTGCATCCAGAGATTGTAGTCCTCGACCGGAGATTATAGTTCGCCGCATATCTTAAAAGCCTTTCAACACTTCGATCTCTCCGTAATCTCGATCTGTCGGAACGGGCTCCGGGAGAGTTGTAAACACAAGAAAAGAATACTTTACACCTAACCGTACTATCCGAACAAAGTGGGAAATCAAAACAGAACACCGACCGGCAAGGCTAGCGAGCCGAAAACCGAACAAACGAGTGTTTGTTTGTCCAGATTGTATTTCTGTATGTCGTTTCTACACTGATTTCCGCGGTTTGAGTGAGTGATAGGTAGATTGAATGATCAATCCGGGCGCCTTGAGCGGAATAAATGACGATCACACGCAGAAACAATGCACAATGGGCGTTGTAGTATGGGCCAATGGGCTGTTTTCCGCACCAGGATTCACATTTTGAATACAACAGTGCTATTCTGAGTGAGTGTTGGTTGGTTCAATTTCGAATGCGATGGCCCAGTCTGCGGCCGACTGATGTGAGCATAGTTCTGGTCGACCGTGTTGTCTCAAGAAGAAATCCAATGATCCTCTTGTTCCAGACCTCGATCCACGAAAATTTCAGTAAAGATCCTCGTTGTGATCCGTGATACGGCTCGAAATCTTTTCCTGGAACGAACCGCGGTTTCCACTTGCCACGAAATTGTCAAGTCTTCACGAAAACCGGTTGTTCCGCAGACTGTAACTGTCAGAGGTGTTTTGATTCGTTGAGTGAGAAAGCCACTCACAATCAGTCGGCTGTCTGTCCCTAGTTTGCCAAGTTATATACGACAGCGACGCACAGCTGCACTCGATCGTCTGCTTCTATTGGGTGCTCTTGTCCTCCCAATCTCGACCGAAATCGTGATCCACACCCCATTAATTTCGTGGTGAATGCCAAGCGGCCGGAGAAGTGAGCGATCGACCAAATGAGCAGAAACGTATGGGAGAATTCTGATTCTTTCGGAGACATCGCTCCGTTCAGAGGTTCGGGTTGTGTGGTTTTCAATGGAATTTTGTAGATTTCCACCTCTCGGACGTCACAGTTGAACTTGAATTGTAACTGGTGAGGCCCCTTGAACTCCCATTATTTGAACACGTGGGTTTTTGTGTCCATGTGTTTCTGTGAGTTTTTTTTTTCCCTATCATTGAAGCGACGGACAAACAAGCGTGAGTGAGTTTGTTGCCGGTTGTAAGTAAGCACTTCTTCCCAACATGTGGTGCTATGTTATCGATGTAGGAACGAACGAAAATCCTGAAGCGTTGAAACAAGTCGGAATCGGCGAAGCTCTGTGACGGAAAGTCGCCTGACTTGAAATTTATTGTTTGTATGTATTTGCCTGACTGTGAGCTCGACACGGCCGCAACATTGTCGCCATTCTGAAGCCCCTACGGAACGGAACGCCTCCGAGAAGTCCATTGTCCGCTTTGAGGCGCAAAAGCATGACCAGTTTTGTGCATCTTCTTTCGAAAGCCACTCTACTGAGCGCACAATAGATTTCGATTCTTTCTCCGCCGCAGAAGTAATTCAATTTACTCACTCACAACTCACTCAAGAAACTGACAGAAACGAATGAAAGGACATTGTCCGCTCGAGCGACGGCCTAATCGGCGCCGTGCTGCTATGATTTCTAGATAGATTGACCGATGGACTGACGTGTTTCTTGAATTCTCGGTTATTTCAGCCGAAAATGATTCCAGTTTCGGGTATCGGGCCGGAGTGAAGCGGGAAGTATAATGGAGGAACTTTCAGCCGCAAAACAGTTCTTGATTGGAACTTCAAAAATAGAATTTGATTTAATTTGATTCGCGGAATTTCGCAAGAAAGTAAAAAAAGACGCTCAGCCGTTAGCTTATCGATTTCGTTTGAGATTGTTGACTAACAAAAGCGAGTGTTCGGCGCGAACTTGAGAAACCACCGGAAGAACTTGAACGTTTGCTCAGAACGGCTAAATCTAAATTCAACGACCTTTTATTTTATTTCAGATTTTTTCTCCTTCTTCTCGATGGGAATGTTTGGGGCCAACTAATCCTGGATGTGAATCGTTTCTCTGTTCCAGACATTGTTTCCAAAGAACTTTACAAAGAAAAAACCGTGTACCCGCGGAGCCCGAGTGAAAAATCGACTCCCGAGCAATCGATATATTGTCGGCGGCTCTCGCTGTTTTTGTTTGTCGTTGATCTTTGTTTTGTTTTTGGGCAGTGATTTTTTTTTCATTAAAATCTCACTGTCGAGCCTAATTTGTTCCACTAGACAACCTCGCGGTGCCCGTGTTCCCACAAGGTGTTTGTCGGTGCGTTGCTCGCTTTGATACCGACCGGTGATGCTGTCGCTTCTGCTGTTGTTGTTGCTGCTGCTACGGAGGCTCTTCTCCAGCCGAAGAACGCTATCACACCAGTCACTCACTTAGGCCGGCAGACCGAGCGACCCACGGGCCGGCCGGCGAACGCCCCTATGTACGTTTGTCGAGGATGCGTCTTTTTGGTGACGGCGGCGGCGGCAGCAGCAGGCACAACGAAGACGACGGGGAATGACTTCTGCTACTGTAGCTGCGGCTGTTGCTTCCACACCGACAACAGTGACATGGCACATTCAATTACTGCTGAGCCAACTCTTATGATACAACGCTTCGGTGAATCCCGTAAACGTTGACGGAGAGTGCTTGAATCCAAAATACAGTCCCAGGCTGCCGCAGTAAAAAGTCGAGCCTCACCGAGGACACTAAGGGAGTGCCGCAAAGCTTGGTGAAGATCCGGATGAACTCCCGTTCGTCTTGATCTCTTAGGACCCTGTAGCCATGTTTCTTGACAAGCTCGTCGATATGGCGTCAACTACGAACTACGATGGCGTCCACCTGCGGGTATGGTTCGGTGTAGTTCCTCCGGGTGCTCGGAAAAACCGGACGGAGAGCGAGCACCCAACCGAAATTTCCAAGATCGCAGTCAACCAGGACGAGCGACCACTGTCGGCGTTTGGATCAACAACAACGACGACAGTGCGGGCTACCTCGTCGACGGCGTAATTTGACCCCGTAAAAATTGCGGCTGCATAATTCTCCAATAACCATAAACTATCGTAACATCTGTCCGACTCACTACGGCTGGAAGAGAAAGGCTTCGCACACGAAGATTACACTTCTGGTCGAGCACTGGCTGCTCGAGTCATGCCACCCAATCCCGTGGCATGCCACCCAGTCAGACACCGACAAAAAAAGAAACACCTATGATGGGGTAAGCGAGGATGGAAGAGAGAAGTGAGACCGAAATGCAAATTGATTCTAAGTTGACGCGTTCGCTCATTAAAATTTACTCTGTTATAATCAGCAGTCATTTGGGCTCGGGCTCGCCACCGTTGTCCGACACTCGGAAGGCCAACGTAATGGCAGTCCAATAGGTCCTGCATCGGCTCGCTGTTCCAATAAGACAAGATCGTCTTCGGTCGTTTCTCCTCTCCCGGAACGACGGACGCTGTGACGATGTCAATTAATCAAACATGTTACAGTTCCGATGTAATCAAGATGAGAAAAGGAATATTCTTCACCCGAAATTACATACATACATAGTTCTGATGATATAAGACCTTCGGCGAAACGTCAAAAGCGTCGCTCACTCTCTTGGACGGCCGACGTGTTGGTGGGTATTTCGAGAGGAAACTCGGCAACTGTTTTTTTTTCGCTCTTTTTTCTTCTTCTCCATTCGTTCGCGGACTTCTCTGTTCTGAACTCGTCGGTGCGCGATTCTCCGGTAGCCAACGGTGTTTCACAGCGGGAGGCTCAAAAATCCGAGCCGAAAACCCGTCGCAGCTCAAGACAGAAGAAAAATCAAACACCGAAGAAATCCCCGACAAATCCACGCGAGAACATCGCTCCGATCAACAATTAACAAAGCCGAGACTGCGAGACACACCGCTTCGGTGACTCAGTCGGTGGTTGGTTAGACAAAACGATGCCGCAAGATGAAAAATGTTCCAAGCTTTCAAAAAGAGAAAAAATCAAGCTCCAAGTTCTCGTGGATGTTCAAACAAACCCGCTAAGTCGCCCATCCCGCCAAATTGGCGGGAGATTCCCCCCTCCCCAACAAGGCTGCATCGTTGAACCCCATCCCGGATCAACGGCTACCCGCTAAATTGGCCGAAATGAGTCAGTGCCGGGGGTGAGGTCTCCGAGGCTTCCAGGTCCACGTTCGCCGATCGGGACCATCGTTTTGGCATGGAATTTTCCGAATGTTTGAAGCAGTGCCTACACGGCCCAGCTCGCAACTCGCGTAGAAGGATTATCAGAGATTCCGACAGACGTCAGCGGTTCGTCTCCTGCCGCTGCCACTGCTGTTTGGTGCCGTTGCTGATGTTTAAATCTGATGGGAGAACACGAAGAGAAGAAAACATGTCGATAAATTGTGCTGCTCGAAAGAGAATAGGCGAACCAAAGATAAAGAGCGAAACTATAGTAGTGTAATTGATGTGAAGGGTTGACGCTGCTCCTCCCGCTGCTGAAGATTCTGCACCATAAGCCGGAAAAACCTATCATGAACAGCACCTTGTCTCCTTCACAGCGGTTTTTCTCCGATCGATTGGCTCGATCAAATCAGACTCCTCACAACCCTTCCACAGATCAAGGGATTTGGAAATTGTTGCGCACAGTGTCGTCGTCCTGACGTGGACTTCACGCAGAACGCCAGTTGCCACTTCGTTCGTCCGTCCACTCGCTTGCTCGATCGAACGAACGAACGAACGACCGGGCCGCTCGATCGGCGTAACATGAACCGAACGCTACCGGAATTTTGGGGCCAAGCACGATGTCCAATTACGCGACGTCGAGGAGGATTTTATCTCAATGAAATAAAGTATATATATTTAGATATATCTGAGAACGCGAATATCACACATCAAGTCAACCAAAGCCGTAGATCCACCGGCGCGGCGCAGCGATACGGGACTCGCGCTCATTTCCCGTCAAACCCCAGCCGGAATCATCATCTCGACTTTCGGAATCGTTTTTCGAAAGTTTTTGCAAAGAAATGGAACAAAATAATAATGGACGCCCCGCGGAGACTCGATTCGGAAAAAGAAAAAAAATAGAAACTTTCGCATGCTTTGCGAACTCTCGACGGCGACGGAAACTCCAGATGTGACAACAGATAAGCATGCCGGTACTTTAGAAAGAATAAATTTATTCAGGAATGCAGGTGTCCAAATAATCATTCTCTGATGACTGATCACTCAGTTTATCGGGCACTCATGGAAAAGTGGAGCCGATTGTGCCGCGAGAAAGCATTCCGCTCGGATGAGGAACCAAAACCCCTATCCTCTCCCTTCGGTCCGACCGGAATGATTCTTCGCGGATCCAATGTCACCCTCATCGACTCTTCTGTCGTACGTTTCGGTTGTTCGAAGAATACAGGACAATGATGTCAACTTTCTAGCCAGCGATTGAGTTAAGCTTCTGAACCTGGAGGAGGTTCTCGATTGAATTCATCTCCCCGCAGACGATTCTTCGAAAAAAAAATGGATTTTTATAACACCAGGTGAACCAAAAATCGAAGAAGGAAGTGCCAACAGGTTCTCAAAGTCTGACCCATCGCGCGATCGGGACCTACAGACCTTTCAACAGAAGTTGGAAGCGTACCGAAACTCAACGCGGAACCGAACGGAGTTTATTGTTCTAGCCGGTCGGGTTCTGCGCACGTTTCGATCACGTAACATTTTCTGAAGTGCCCTCTTCAGTGCTCAAATACACAAATATAGCAAACACTCGATGCGTGCCGGTCGGCAGCTCCGCTTTGTCGTGTTTACCTCCGACGAACAAAGAGAAGTCTCGCGTCTTGGATTCGGGATCGACAAGACCATGGTTTTCATTCACGCTGTTCTGGCAGACGAATGTCAGAACTTAATTTTCATTAAAATCCAATATCTGACAAAGCTACATCGTCGGGACCTGGATGAATCAATGAACCAACCAACCAGCCACGACTTGTGACAAAGAGCCTTAAAAACACTCAACAACTGCAGCTGTGCGGACGGCTCGTGCAGCACCCGCTCAGACCGAGTCGACTGTAATCGTGCGACGATTTGACCAGATTCGGCAACCAGATCGGCGAATAATTAATCACCGTGGCTGACGCCGTCATCATTATCGAGGACAAACCAACGTATCCGACTGGGATTTCTTCCCGCGCGCGAAGAGTTAGCGAGCTCTGACCCGAGAAGATCATTTTAGAACCATTCCTCATAATCAGAGTTCTGATAAAAACCGAAGAATGATGACAAAATAAATTTCGTGGGCACACTGACACTCTTCCTCTCGGGTGGATTCTCGCTTCCCCGGGCGCTTTTCCGCCAATCTGCTGCGGAATTCGCTTCAACCGTTATAGGATGACCATTCGGAATTCGTGCGTTCTGGATGCAATCGTTCATAGATGATGAAAACTGGAGCAGACGACCTAAAGTTTTTGTTTATATCGTCTTCTTCTTTTTCTTCCCCCCAATGTTTCTATTATTGTTTATATTATTTGTTTTCGTTATATATATTAACGAATTTAATTAATATGCTTTAAAATAGTTTGTTTCTTTCGCGGCTCAAGCTCAAAATAAACGCAGGAATATTCCAAATGAAGAAACATCATTATGAAGCGTTTAGTTCAAAAAACGAAATCTTGGTTAACCATGGGGGAACACGTTCCAACTGACAAATCGGACACATGGAGGAGCTTTCAATTCTAGCGGAGGCCAAGCGAAACACAGAAGACGGAACCAACGAGAGAGAATTGAACGAAAGCTGTGAATCGACGTCGAGCCCACGTGAAAACATCTCAATTAGTTTTAGCGTTACGTGATTAACATCTCCAACCGAAGCAAATGGTTTTGGCTTTTGATTTTTTCAAAGTTTCCGTCGATTTCCTCCGTTACATTCTGGTTGCTCTTTGCCCCCAACCGACCGACCGACCAATCGAGCGACCAGCCAACCAACCAACCAAAGAACGAAGCGTCTGACCAAGGGACCAGCCAGCTAGACAAGCAGCCGAACAGATCGACGGATCGACGCACCGAAAGCTTGGTCGTTAGGTTCGGAGGGGAGCGAAGCGAGAAAAAATTCTAATTAACGTCAAACCAGAATGAGAAGGAAGCCAGCAAGCGTCACAAGAAAGGAACGGCCAGTTTATTTCGACTCATTCCGCCGCTTAGTGTTTGACTCCGCTGTTTTGAGTCAAAGGTTCCATCGGTTCCTCTTCGAGGTCGTTCCTAGATTTCCCGAGCAGTTCGCCCTTCGAAGAGAGAATATTTTCTCGAGGAACTTGTTCCTCATCGCTTCACCGAGCGCCTCCGGATTGAAAAGCATCAAAAAGATGAAGGAGTCAACTTGCCACAGAGTGGGTCCGGGACTCTGACGCCAAAATACTGCGGCGGCCGGTAACCGGTTTTCTCACTTTTCTGTGTCTGTCCGCTCGTCTATCGGTGTCTGCGTGTGAGTGTGTTCGTTGTCTTCCGCCGCCGCCGCGAAGACTGAACAACATTTCGGCGCTAGTTTCTCCCCTGTTGTTGTCATGACCGTAACCGTCGTCGTTACGGATTCCACCGCGGTATGGGCTCGCTCCAACAGCGGGAAACGATTTCGTGAGGAAACTTCACCGTCGGCGCATCGACGGGGTAAGACCACCCCTAAACCTCACCGCGTCCATACTTCGATTGTTATTGCATGTTTGTTTCAGAACTAGCCCTCGTCCCATTGGATTCGGTTTTATTCGTGTCGGCATCTCTCATGCCATGTCGAATCCATACAAACAACGCCTGGAAGATGCATTGACATCAATCGTTTCAGGTGTGTTCGAGATTTGCTTTGTTGCCGACTACTGCTGCTGCTGTTGTTGTTTTTGTTTTGCTAGGTGCGTTCGGAAAATAATACAATTCGCAATAAAACAAGATTATGATCATCTTCCGTTGTTTGATTCATCGTCAGCAGCCGGACAGACCTTACACCGGGCCGAGCTCGCGCTTCTGAAGTGGACACTGTGGATCTTTTCCATCGACACGGAGACGAATCCGTCGTCGGAGGAGGAGAACTACAGAAATTATGATTTTACTTTGCGCGTTCGGGACCGTCGACGACGCCGATCGTTCTTCCCCATTTTCTCCTGTTCCGCGAGTTTTCTCTGGAGTCCGACGGGGCCCGGCCGACGCATTGATCGTTCGTCGTCAAGTAGTGATTTCAAACCACGTGAATTCGTCATGCCGACGGATGAGCCCCACGGTTTCGGCTATGGCGACCGACGAACAATGCAATATATTGTCAAAGATGCCAAAGCCGCGATCCGCTCTCGAACAGGGTCGCTCCGAATCCTTCGCAGATTCAGGAAACTTGAACATTGTCGCTCGGAGCTCGCAAACCTACTCTAAGAAGAAATTCTTTCGTTTCGACTCTTCTCCTGAAAAGATGGGAATTCAGGCGGAAGGAGAATTTCAATGTGAGATTCGGGTCCCTGTGTCCACAGCTCGTTCTTGGCGTCGGTAATAATTGGGGCAAATTCCGTCGATAGATTTGACGTGACTGAGACGAAATGGTCAGAAGTGATGCTGAGACAGGCTGACGGTTCGGTTGTCCGGTCGAGCAGCGAACACGCTGCAAGACAGGCGTGTTCTTCGTTTTTCTTCTTTCCACTTGGATTCTGTTAGACCACCCTGTCGCACTTATTAATATCTTCTACAGCACCGCGCCGCCGGGAATCGAACGAAATCCTCCGATACAAGACCGGAGTGAGTGTTCGTTCTCCTAAGTCCTCAGCCTGTCGGTCGTACGGATAACACGGCTGATTTTTATCGAGCTAATAGATATAATGATCACACACACACACACACTCACTCACTCACTCACTAACTCATGCTGATGGATGTAAGCCTCGACCCATCGATCAGTTGATGGAAACCAGCACCGATCGAGTACCCGACTAGGTCTTCAGGAGGCTCGTCTTCCTCGAGGTCTAAGGTTCTCGGTGTCGGACTCTGGGAGCTCAGAGGGTCCGACGTCATGATGGCAGTTTGATGAGGTTCTCGAAGGTCTCTGCGGCTTTCGTGAGCATGCACTTCGCTCTTCGGGTTTTTGGAACTTTTGAGAGTTTTCTGTAGCGAGCTAGAAGGGGACAATAGAAGATGCTTTTGTTCATCTGTACGTCAGCCGCGTTTCATTCGATTTTGTCCGGTGAGTGGCCCTCGACGAAGTGATGCTCATGAGGTGCTTGGAGGCTTCAATTTTTTTTCTTCTCTCATGGAGAATTTCACATCAAAGTGTTTCGGGGCCTCTCTGAAGTCCGTCCTTCAAAACCTATGCTACTAGCCAAACCTGAAGATTTATCAAAATTCTTTCTTCATTCTTTTGACATCGGGAGATAGAGGCGTCTATTAGGTGGCTCTCGTCCGATGATAACGATTCACGACGATAACACGCCGCGTCCCGCCGAAACCCACACGTAGCACAACTTTGAACGAAGTCGGTTTGATTGACTCGATTCTCTCGATTCTGAATTTTTGAGCCTCTAGAGATCCTTCTCGCTTTGAGGAAGGTCGGCAACAGATCCTGGTGGTTATTTTTCGGGGATCATTCCAGAAACGGGCCGCTGGAAAGATTCAATCCAGAACCGTGGTTGCCAACAATGGACCATCGAGTTTCCTTGGAAGCGGCAAGACTGATTATTTCCTTCGACTTATTTTATTTATGAGAGCTTATTAATACCGTTACAGAAGCGAAAAAGAAAGAACTGGTAAGACCAGAAAGTTTTGAAAAATATCATAAAAAGACAGATGGATTTCCCATCTATCAGACCGACTTCTAATTAGGGTTCGAGAGAAATGAAATCCGAATTCTCCTCAGGGTCACATGAAGTCGGACGGAATGTGAACCAAACACGGAACAGTGACCTTGATGGAAACTTGATGTTAACTAACTGATTTCATGGACAGAAATGGTTCAACAGAAGCTTCGGTCTTTGATCGTTCTTGAGTAATGTTTTCTCTCAGAGAGCCTCAAAGCCGCAGTATCGATGATGTGTGTGCTCTAAGGCTGCCCGGTGAGACATGAAAACGCGTTGCTTTAAAGTCACTCATTCTCCTCCACAAACGATGAACATCAACTTCGAAATGAAGACGTATTTTCCACGTGCTGCTCCAGGTTCCAAGGGGTCGATCGGAAACCGATGGAAATCGCAGACGAGACAACGCGTAGAACTTCTACAACATCTGTTTTCCAACGTGTTCGTTTCCGAATGTTTGGCTCTTTTTTCTTTCCGTTCGTTTGTGAATGCTCACATATTTCAGCTCTCGCTAGGCTGCCAGTTAACTTTGACCCTTGAACAGACAGTGAACTGCATACGTAAACATCGACGACTTATAAGCGAACCGTTCAACCACTAACGTAACATATGGGCTATCATCATTGTCAACATGCTGATCGGAGGAAGAGAGAGCGAGCGAGCGAGCAGGCGAACGAACGATTCGGTTCGATCAGAAGAAACCTCCGCAAGAAAATGAATCTCGGATGACAGCGTTTTCCGAAGCGGGCGTTCGTGTTTATTAATTATCTTCACGTAGAGCTCCATTTCTGTCGTGATAGTGTCGCCGTCGAGTCATTGATTGGGATTTCGAATAGTCACGATCTCTTGTCCACCCGCCCGCTGAACTGTCTGATTAACTAACCGATCGAACGACCCACGAGAAGATTCCAGGCCATAGCGACGATTGGTGAGCACCGGCGGAATTGAAACGGCAAAAGTCGCTCACTGGCTGCTACGCTTTGCGTTTCACTTGTTTCGGTTGCATTGGTGAGCTTGACAAGCGTGGAGCAGCGAGTAACCGACGCTCATCAATAACGGCGGCTTCCCTCTTCGTGTTTTCGTACTTCGGCATCCCTCGTCAATCCTCCGAGTGGAACTCATTATGTGAATAAGGCTTTATAAAATTGCGACAGCTCTCGTTGTAAATGCTTGTGTTTCAGCTTCTGAATGCGACAACGGTTACGACGGCGGCGGCGCCTTCTTCTTCGAGGAAGTCAAGCACACCGGAGACGCCGAAACGACACAGAACATGAGAAACAGTGAGAAAGCAGACGATGAGAACGAGAATCGCCAACGAAACTCCGCGAATATTGGGGCGATATATTTTGCGTTTCGTTCCTCGAATGACAACTTCCACTGCGGCAGAAGAGGAGTCATTACGGCGCAGTGCGGCGATCGTTTGTGAAATTTATGGCTATCGGTGCGTCATCTGAGATCGCATCTCGCGCTCTAACTAACTTCTCTCACTACATGTACAACAACTTGTCTTTGGCATCTCTCTCTCTCTCTCTCTTTCCATTGAGTATATTTAACTCGGGGATTCAGACCCTTGATCGTCGAAGATCTAATGAATTTTGAACAGGCTTGGAACTACATTCGTGCGCTAGTTCCTCTTTTTGGCGACGAACGCGCGACGACACCAAAAAAAAAGAGCGTCGAACATTGATGACAGGGTACCAACGAAGGTGCTCTTTCGATTTTGCGAAAGCTTTGTTATCAGTCTTCCAGATCTGGAAGCCGAACGCCTTAACGGAATTCAAGTTTATGACGAAAACGTGTTATCTCCCTTCGCTCGGATCGTTTCCCGTTCTCTGGTGTGCTGTAAAACTTGTCGTTTTTGTTCGGAGCGAACTCGCTGGAAACGAGTCTCGTCGTCGATGTTCGAGATACATCGAGATCGCAATTAGAAATGCTGATCGTCGTCGCTTGTCGAGAACTTTATAGCCAAGAAGACACAACAGAAACGTCAAGTGGACCTCTTCCGCTCCTCGGTGAAAACATGCGCCGAGAGTGGAAATCGGCGCAACGAATACGAACTCTTGTCATTTTACGGCGTGCGTTGACAACATTAAATCAAGACCAAGATAGATTGGAGAGACGCTCGAAGCTCGGCTGTCAGGAGCCGGTGCCGAGTTCTGGAATTCCGTTGCGCTCTTCTGTATGATGATACCTCGGTTTAGAGGCGGGCGAAAAGCGAGCCGAAATCAATGCAGAACATCACAGCTTTGCCGAAGTTTGTTCTTGACTTTCTTCTCTCCCACGACGGTTTCCGCTGTTTGTTGTTGATAATAATAGATCCAACCTGTTTCGTATCTTAACATCGACATTGATAGCGATGTGTGTCATGCGCAAGGTTTAGACTAATTCCGATCTAGCACTGTCGGTTTTAAATCGTCTGACTTGATTTGTTGATTTGTTCGTTTGTTTTTATGAATTCTGGTCGAATTCCATGGTTCGTTTCTCGAGCGAACCGAGTCGGAGTGCAGTCCTTCTGATTCACAAAAATAAAACGAAAAGACGCAGAAACTATCAACTTTGCATCAATCGCCCAACCGGAGACGCTCCCATAAATATTTCTACGAGCATCGACTTCGGAACAAAGGATCTCAGAATGAATTCACGGGAGTGCTCGGAAAGATTCGATTTGAAGGGAAGAATTGATATGCAAAGCATTTTGGCACTGATAACTCCTCCAATTTTTCCATAATTGGACATCATGCGGCACAGATGAGAGACAAATATGAATGGAAATGGAAACAATCTCGATCATCCATACCACAGGAGCTGGGATTCTGAACTTCCGAGAGCGGGAAGGAAGGGCCCCCTTTCAAACTCAAATAACATCGAGTTCTTATCGAGAAGAGTTAGAGATCCTCGCGCAGTGTAAGACTCTTCTAGGTCGGAGTAATTTACTCCGAAGCCGTTCTGGCAAGTCATGGAGCTGAACAGTCGGAAATAAAAACACAGGACACATATAAACACACGTTGGACCGAGTCCAAACTAACGGTAGCGCTGTCAATACGTCGCCTCTCGTGATGTGATTGTGACGTGACTCAAGCACGCGTTCCGACGACAGAACAACTTCTGCAGCCAGAAGGCCCAGCTGAAGCAGCACAACGCTCGCCAGTCCGCCTACCCGGCTGTCCGCGGACACCTAACGGAATTACGGTCGACTGGGCCACGTAACGGCTCAGACTGCAGCGTCTGGTGCTCCTCCGCTTTTTTTCCGTCTGTTCCTCTGCTTTGCAGTTGGACCGGGTCGAGAGATTTTGGACGAGTTCGAATTATAGACGAGAAATCGAATTCTTCTTCTCTTCCCTCGCTAAACGAAATGAAGATTCTCTAGAAGTCCGATCTAGTGTCGCGGCCCGGAACTCGGCGAACACCTTTCTCGCTTCGTTTGTAAAACGGCTTCATTTCGTTGGCGTTGCTTTCGTTTATCCATTGTGCACGCGGGCGATGATGTCCGACAACTGTTTTCGGCGACGAGTCTTTTCTATAGCTAAGATGTCTGGAAGTGGGGCGAACACATTAATGTCGATCGTCGATAGCGCTATTTACTGACGACTGTATACAGCGCCTACCTGATCGTTAGTTCGAAGAGTTCCTCCCGAGCTGTGCCGCTGTCGCGAGTAGTTATCTGATAAAGGGGTCTTCGGTTTTACGATTCTTTGTTTTGGAGCTGTGTTTTCGTTCATTCACTCATTCACTACTGATTCAATGTTTCCACCCAAGCAGCAAGGAACCGAAAGAAGTGCCACACGAGTCATCCCCTACAAAGGAAAAATGAACACGAAAACGCCTGACCGAGACCCACCCTGGAACGGGAATGCAACCCTTTGATCGATGACGGATCCTAGCGGTGTGCTACTGCCGATGGCGAACGTTTTGTTACGCAGGACACGAGACAACAATACAGCATAATGAAGACTTTCACTCGATTCGAAACGTAATGTTTGTTGAACACCGTATGGTAAACCGTCGAAGCTGTTGCTCGCAATAGGAATCAGTTGTGCAGCCGCTTTACTCAATGTTTACTGCTTTGAAATTTTCATTGCGCTCTTTCGTTCGACTCCATATCGCTCACGTATCTATCACGACGAGATAGCACATTCCGGTGGCATATGCAAACAAAATAATCGCGGCAGAGCACTACCCGCCACCAGCTGCTCGCGATATCACAATAGAAACTGTACCAAGGTTCTTCTTGTGCGGGCCGCTGAGAAGAAATCGAGAAGTCAATCAAAACACACAATTCCAAGGCGACACTTTTACGGACCGTTCATCAAGAGTTTTCATTGAAACCATATTCACAGTCGGTCGCAGGAACTTCATTCGTCCAGAACGTCATTTGAAGTACTATTTCATTTCGAGCTCGTTTACTTTCCTTCAATTCCGGGCTCGCCCCTCTCATGAGAAGCGATGTTCGGGAAGCTGCGATGACATCGTCATTTCAAAATGAGCGCTCGATCCCAGGACCTCTTTGTCCGATTTATTCCATCGGGCGCTTGACTGAGCCGGATCGGCAGAACGTATGGCTTTTATCTTTCTTATTAGATTTGCAATCGTCCGATGGAAGTGGAACAGGGACTCTGTAGAATTCTCCATTTGGCGTCCGTTATCAGCACCGCCACAGAAGCTCTCCGGGGTTTACGAGCATCAGCATCAATTTGCACTTTTACCCACCTCCTCCTCCTCCTCCTTCTCCCCCAGCCGTTTTCCTGTTCTGCGTCGTCAGTATCTATGTACTGCGTTTTCATGCTCGAGCAAGCGTAGGTACATGAAGCACCTGTAGGGTGAGCCACGTTTTAAGTCGGATGCTGTGTCACGGCAAAGTTCGGGGCCATAAAAGCCCACTTTGTCAAGATGCATATTCGAAAAACAAGCAGAGTAGAGCATCTCGAGTAGCTTTATCTTCTGTCAGCTTTTCGGGCTCCGTTAAATAATTACAGAGGGTGAAACCGTGCTCGTGAAATTCTCAGGCTCGAAGCAATCCATAAGGATTCCTGTCGTCTTGTCCGCGCTCGTCGAGTTCACACAAATCTACAGGCGCCGCCGCCGCCGCCGCTTCCCTCGACTCGAACAACGAAGACAGACTTTTGACGCATTTGAGAACGCGCTGCAGGCATGGGAATTCGTTACGAAAGAAAAACTGAAGAAAAAGAATCAGTCAGTCTCGGCCAGGAGCTTTTCCAACGTGCAAAGATGGCGCCGTCGTCGTCCACGACGAGATTATTTTTCGTTGTGAATAATGTTGTGAACAGTTCTTACCGCAAGACGCAAACGAAAGCATGACAAGAGATTTTCTATGATGAAGCACTCACTCGGTCAGTCAGTCAGTCAGTCAGTCAGAAGCTATTCAGTTATGCGACGCATCTCTCCGGCGAGAAAAATTAATAGCTTGTAATCGTCGGATAAGAGTCAGATCGGGTCAAAAGATAACCCGAGTAGAATCGCAGAATGCAGCCAGCCATTCGCCGGATGAGGATCACAGAACAGTGAGCGCTCAATAATTCTGCCGAAGTACATGACGAGCTCATCTAGGCTCCCGGGATTAGGGACCGCTACGAGTCAGACTCCGCTTCTGCATTCCGAAACGCTTGTACGCTGTGTTCAGTCTGGTATTCACTGCTGTGGCTTCGCAATAAATTCTGGGAGCTGACACACGCTTGACCACGAGGGAGCAGATTCAGCGTCCCAGGGAATGTACGATTCGTTCTCAAAAGCACTGCGACTACGCTCTTCTAAAATACGATCATGCGATGGTAGCGAGAGGAGGCGATTCGTGAAGTCTATTTTGAATCTCATGAATTCGAGTTCTTCCTCTCCTTCGTATTCCTTGGTTCGAGTTGACTCACCTGAAAGGATAAATGGCGAACTTAGGTCTTGATTTAGGAACTGTGATTCCTCTTAACGAAAGCATCTATGTTAAGAATAAGGGATGTGAGTATTCCGCGGAATTTCTGACCATTCCATCGTGGAACGGTTGTCCCGTTTGGGGCTCAGGAACAATTTCGTATACGTTCATCACAACAGTCGATGCAGTAACAATATGGAGTCACTTTGTGACAGTTCAGCGCTCGCGTTCCCGAATCGACTGCGAGAAGTGCGTTCAAACCACTTTTGGCTAGTTTCTTGTCTACTTTCTTGTTGTAGTTGCCGTGCGTCTGTCTTGAACTATGTATACACCGCACGATTCAGGGGAAAATTGTGAGAAATCGCTGGAATTTCGCAGATTCCCGAAATGTCATAGTATGATAGTATCCGAGGACAAGTAGTTGAAATATCAAACTGGGGAAGTAGACCGAGCATCCGTCAGGCATCTGTGATGGAATGAAGGAGGTAGGATGTGAAGAGCGTTGGGGGTTCTGCATTCGGAGGAAAATCGTGCTTTCAAACCGGACGAGTCAGGTCGGCACTGGATGTCGAAGAAATATTACGCGGAGATTAGAAGGGCTTACTGAATTTTTGATTTATCATTTAGTATTTTGCGATAATCTTTGGATTTTCTTCGACGCACGTTGGAAGTATGATGTCGATGCCGACAGTCAATTCGAGAAGGAGCCGTCCCTTCTGCTTTTCCTCTGAAAGACTGATTGGACATTCCACCGTTCTGGGCATTGAGGAATGAGACGACGACGACTACGACCACCACTGTCAGAAGCCTAAGACGTGGGGGTGAAATATCTCTTCCAAGAGTCGGTCGTTGGCTGCTCGGAGGGCTTCGCTGGATACTCTTTTGCAGTAATCAATTTGCTACGAGCGCTCGTTCGCTTGCTTCGCCCGCCGGCAGTCATACTCCGCGTCAGAATTTAGTGCTCTTAAATGCCGTGTCTCCCAATGTGTTTGTGAGTGCCTTTGCGCGTACGCCCGCATCCCACCGATCCGTGAAATGATCGGCAGCGCCAGCCAACTGACCTCTGACCTCAGGTGATTGTGGTGCAATTTTAGAAAATCACCCGCTACTCGACGGGGGGGTCTGCCCCTTCTCGGTTCTGTGCTTCAACCGCTGAGCGCAGCGAGCGAAAAAAGTGAGAGAACACGAAGAGAAGTTCGCGATCGGAACTTGTTGCAACCGGCGACGACGTATCCTGGTTACCCCGCTTGGCATCTTGACACCTGCAGCCGCGCGACCAGACGCGACAACGAGCGCTTGAACCCCGTCGCATTTTGAAGAAAGAGTGGAATGTCTCCGAAGCGGCAAACACAGCGAACCAGAAAGACGGTTCCATTTTGAAAACACTTTTGTTCCGCGTCCAGTGATGCTATCGCCGCTGTTCTCGACGCCTGTCCGGACAAGATCATTAAGATGCTCGCGTGGCGGGAATTTCGAATTTCAATTAGAAGCGAGTTTCATGATTTCACTCGCCTCAACTCCACCCATACTTAAAGCGCAAATGAGACGGCGACGGAGGAGTCGATGCACAGGAGAGAGAAACATACAGAAGATGAATCGAACGAAAAACTCAATCTAATCTACGAAGACAGAGTGCCGTCCATCCGGAAAAGGGGGCGTTACACAGCGTTGCTTCGCGCTCACTGCAAAACTCATCTCCGTCGGATTGTGCGTTCACCTCTGATGGCCATGACGGCGACCGATGAGAACACTGGCATCCTTGTTCAAGGTTGCGGGACTCATGGAAACACCTGCTGCCTTTGAACATCATTCTGTCGTTTGTCGTGAACGACCACTGTCCTTTTTTGATATCTTTTTGAAAGTGCGTTTCACCTCCCAAACTAGTCGAGTGGGTTTCGCATGAGCCCCTCCCCCCTTGAAGTGCCGCAAGACTTTTCTATCACACATTCAGCGTCTTTTCCAAGCGAGAGCGAAACCTTCTCGAGTTTTCCCTGGTTTCGAGCGAAATGCATCTGATTGATCGGAACCGCGTATACCAATGGCCGGAATACCAGGCACTGTTGTACCCAGTACCATTCCATGACCTGGGATCACAAACTGTGCTTTTTCTCGAATGCATTCTATTCACTGATATTTCATGTGGTTATCTCAGATACGCCAATATTTATCTGCGAATTCGAAAGATTGAGAAGGCGTCCCGCGCAATCGCCAATTTTCTGCCTGGATCAACTGACCCGACGTAAGGTCACTAGGGTGTTTCATATTTTTCGATATGAAGAAAACGAGAAGAAAAAAAAATTTGATTCCTTGCGCTTCTTCTGCTTTCCGTTCCGACTTCCACGGCAAGCGCAGAGACACCACTCGTGAACAGGCGATCCAATATATCGCCTTTGAGATCTTCGCACCACTGCAGGTCCACGCGGAACTCTCGGATCCGCGCTTCGTGACCAGAGGATCTCTGAAAAATCTTTTTCCTCGGATGGCAGAGCCGTGAAGTCTGACCGATGCCAGGAATTCCTCCCGGTTGGCTTCGCCTTCCGAAAATAGAAGATAAAGCAGTAGAAGGATCCGAAGAGCGAGACGAGAAGTAATTTCGGAGTTCCTTGATTTGGTCAAGTTCCTCCGAAGTTGCAGAAGCGCCTGAGTCAAAGCAGGTTTCGAATGCAAGGACACTTCGAAGATGATTCGAATAGCGCCAGTAGTAATGATGGCGGGAGGTCTTCGGGCTCCCACACATGGTTTGGAAGTATCACAGAAGCTCAACAACAGAATTTCCCACAAACACAGCCGCCATCCGACCAGTTTGACCCTGGCATTCAAATTCAAAGCATCCAGCACGAATCACACCGGAAAATGAAAAACCTTTCACTGCACAGCGGACGGGCCTGAATGGATTGGTGGAATCCATTCAGCGAATCCAAGACGAATGGAGCAGCATAGGCCGCATGTTGTTTGATCGCAGCTGTCAATCGACATTGATTAATGTTTCCGTATCGTTTGACTACATCTGCCAGCTTCCAGAACTGCTTCGCGACGACATGAACTCGCTCTGTTCGGATCGTTTACGTTTAGATTTTACGAGAGGACTTTGGTGAAACGAGAGGAGAAATAGAAAGACACACAATATGATCATCGGAATCCCGCGCCGTGCTGCTCAAATACCGCTTTGACCTAGTACACGCAGAAAGTTCGAACTTGCCGCCGCCGCCGCCAGCGCCGCCGCGTATCGGATTTGTGTTCAGAAGACGAGAGAAATTCTCGTCTTCCTTCGCTTGTACGAACGAAAGCACGTAAGGAGAAAATGCCGTAAATTCGTCTGATGTCCGCCCTCCGCCGCATCGACGACGGTGACATCGACACCGGGTATCCCACGCAAAGCCAAAAGACATTTTCATGCACGCTTACCGTTGTAAAATAGATTTCGACGCGTTTCAGAGATTAGAGTCGGGAAGCTTCGTCCCCGTTTCGTCTCGATTGCTCTGTCATCGGACGATCGGATCCGTCACCAAATCTACGAATCTCAATCAGGCGGGAAGTTCAAGAAACAGATGCCTTCGCTCGAATCTTTAGGAATATCGGCACAAACCCGGACCCGCACTGAAGAACTCCGTAACAGAACTCTTTGATTTTCCATCAGCCACTTCGGATCGGATGATCACAGGTTGCGAATATCGAACCGGGAATTGAATATCGAACTTCCGGAAACTTCCAGGATTGGGCCCGCTGGTCGGCTGAAGATAATGCCCTTCTTCGTCGGAACTCTTTAAGTCTTCAGATCATAGTCGGAAGTTGAACGAGGGAGCCTTCCTCAATAATTTCCGAACGAGATAATGACGATAATAGCATCGGAAGAATGACAATCAGAAGAATGAATAACAGTCATCCGACGCACTGCAACAAAAGACCCGCGCTGTCGTCGTCTCGGTCGAATTGTCAAAGCGGTGCCGACCGCTTTAAATCTAATGAAGTCCGATTCCGTTTGACTATTTGTCCTCTGACTCCGAAAGTTGGTGACAATCACACCTTTGTCGCGACATGCAAAGGGTATCTGAAGGCTATCTAGCAGTCTGTTTGTCCGTCGAACCTCGCACCAATCGTTGAAGTGATTTGTTCTCCTTCGCGAATGACGAGCCTTCTTACGAAATTCTTGTTCTGGCTGCTTTGTTCACCGCCGCGATTCCATGTTCACCTTCTCTATCTTCATTCCCCGATTCCATTTCCAAGACTCGAATCCGACCCGAACGTGGGAAACGACGTCGTGGTATCAACTCAAAGCGCTTTGGTATCGCAGTATGTCCACGCGGATGTACCTTGTGGAAGAGTTGCGAGAGGAAGATGAAACAAAAAAAGAAACGAAACGAAAACGGCGCCTTCTCATCGTAGAAGTAGCTCAGACCCGTTCCCGTGACCATCTTTCGACCGAATTTCTGGAGACAGTTGACATTTGAACTTCTAAAGCAGGAGCGCCGCACAAGCACAAAATCCGCTGTTTTTGTCGCTGTTCGTTCGAAGCTAAATCTCTTTTCGCTTCTTCATTCTCTCCTCCTTCTGTTTCCACTCGGGTTTTGTTGCAGGCCTCTAAAAACGATGCAGAAACAGTCGTTTCGTCTTGTTCAGTAGATTAAGAGATCCTCAACCACACCGACGGCTCATAATGCTCCCGTTCGCCGACTTTTGCGACGAACGAGCTGAACGGAGCGATTTGCTTCTTGCCACGAGTCACCTCCGCTATTCGTTGGTTCAGAAGTCGATTTTTCGTCAGTTCCCTCGCGATTGACTTCAGTTCGATAACTCTGGAACAACGGTGACGAACCGCCGGCTGAAGAAGCGACGGATTTCCGTTTCTGGAGATCAGTTTTCAAAAGAAACGATCACGGCTCCGGAGTCGGAATTTTTTCCGTTTGTTCTGAATCAGAATCCTAAGCCATTGACTTTCGGAGCTTCTCGAGTGAAACAACGGTGCGGCGACTTCCGAAAAGCTCTAGAAACCAAAGCGTATCATTAGTATCTCTCGAGAACTTCCAAAAGATCCGAAAGCATTGTTGCCGTCGAGCTTCATCTGCTTTAACGGTAAAATAATTCGAGCTTGGCTTTCCCAAACAAAGACCGTCAAGAAGCAGGAAGTCCTCAGCGTCGCCGTCGTTTCCCGCCATCGTCGTCGTTCAAATGCCATGACAGCGCTTCATTGAAAGCTCCTCCGGCCAAATTCACTTTCACATTGTCAAGGCGGGCGGGCGGGCAGGCAGGCAGGCGCTATCGCCTCCAAATGTATCCACAACATCTTCAACCAATGTTCTTAGCAGAGACATCAATGGGGCAATTCCAAGCCGGGCGGACAGTGGGAAGCGTCGGTGAAACATCCAGGCGGACAGAAAGTGAGTCGATGTGAACCTGCTCTCCTGAGTGAGTAATCTGTAGTGAGCAGCGAACTTCAACTCGTAAAGATACGATTGTGGTCTAGTCTGTGAGAACGTCTGAAGTGCACCTGCACGGCGCCGACAGTAGCACAGCTTGCTATCGTACCATGCTCACCAACAACAACATGTACGGAGATAACCCGATTCTCGTAGTGGACGAGCTCCGACCGGTAGAAGTAGTAGTTGGGCTTGTTGTTGACGATTATCTATCAGGAGCCAGTCGGCTGGGAATTTGTTGAACACGAGTTTAACTGCACCGAGCCAAAAGCAACGACGACCACAACAACAACAATGGCAGCGACAGGTTGACCGTGACAGCTTCTGGATGCGGCGAGGTGTTCTACGACTCGGTTTGGTGTTCCCCTGGACTGTTGGAGTAACTTCAGTTCGCGGGCTGGTCTTCGATTTGGAAAACACGACCAGACGCCGAGATGTCCCAACGAACGACGTCGCTGGTTTGCGATTTGCCACAACGATTCGTTTCTTATAGTTCGGCCCCTTGGTCTTGAAGACTCACATCCGGGCGAGCAGATCCATCTTGTAGTCGTCTACGATGATGCAATCGTACAGTGCTCGATTCATTCCGGAGCTGGTTGAGTACTGCTAATCGAAAATACATCCATAATCGCTGAAGTCACAAACAAAAACACACACGCACAATTACCAACAGCAACGTGAAGAGTTTAGTCATTGGCCTCAGGGAAGTTTCGCCATCGCTCGACTCCTTCACCGATTCGGACGACATACATAAATCGGAAGCTTCCATATCGAGTGCCACCCAGCAACACAAATACACGGCTGCTGTCGACAGCACAACGCTAAACGATGATTATAAGAGTTGATGCAGCGCAAATTACAGAGATTAAAGAATGCTCAAATAATTACATACTACGACGACGAGTCAGCGTTGGTGTCAAAGGCAGACCGTCATCGATCAACTAATCTTGAGAACAAATCGAATTCTCTCATCGTCATGACGAGAATCGAGACACCGGCTGAACCTTACCGCGCAATCTACAGCTTTCGGAAAATTTTATAATTCTCGAACGAAATCACCAAGTTTCGCACGTTTCAAGAATTCGCGAGTTTCATGGCCCTACTTGCGAAAAGATGTCGCGCGACAAGTGATTGGAGTCGGCGTTCTCACGAGACACCGAACTACTCCTGCGTCAAGAACAAACAATGGTCGACATTCGGGTTTCGTCGTTCGATCGAAATAAACACGGTCTGCCGTAAAACAACCGTTATGACTTGGACACTGCACTACATTCATTTTTTCCTCTAGCGGCGATGTCGCGAAGTTCCCACGACAGCGCCAAGAGCGGTGATCTGGATATTCGATTCTTGAATATGAGTTTTTTTTCTCTCTCTTCTTTCGTTCCGAATACGGCCGACGAGTCAAGCCACAAACGGTCCATCCGACATTTCATAACACGCACACACAAGAAGCTGGAAACCCCATTCGTCGATTGTTCCTTATGGAAGCTTTTTTTTTTGTCACTATAGCCAGTCACAGCACACATTTCCACATAGTCACAGTCCCACTCCCGCAGACTTCCCGGTGTATGACTTTCCCATGAGAAATGAAGTGCGTACATCGAGGAATCCGCGCTGCCTTCTTCGGGAATTGAGGGAACTTTCTCCTCAAACATCTGAAAAACCCAACAGACCGTACTGTTGCTCACCGGGAGTTCCTCCACTTTTCCCAGAGGTTTGAAACCCTCAAAGCCGCGCAACAAGGTCTCTAGTGTGAAGCTATTCTCGATGGAATCCGCTGTTATGACTGTACGTTGATGATGCATTAGCCGCCAGCCTCCAGACATCTCAGGTGTTCGGTAGGCGCCGTTCGGACGAGAAAAATGAGCGGAACAAACAAATCAAAATTTTTCGCCGTTTATTGAACTATGTTGTCGCTCACTCAGGTGGAGCTGTTTTGATTAAGGCCCAAATTTTGACTCCCGGCCAGATGAGCGGGGCAACGGGGGCAAGCATCAAAAATTCATCAAGCAAGCAAGTCGGTCGCTCCGTTCGTCGGATCGACCAGGCGAAGAGGGAGCACCGTCGAAAAATGAATTACTTAATAATAATTACAAAAACGAGCGAGATATCGCTGATATGAGCATTCCGGAACGCGTAACAACAGAACCGAAACCAGCCAGATTCTCGCATTGCGAGAGAGGACCGAGTGAGTAGATGACGAAGCAAAGAAAGGACTCAAAAAATAAGAAGCAGAAGAAAGGATACTTGGGTGCCCCCGATCTTTGATGAGCGGTAGCGCTGGACCCAGGCTAAAATAAATCGGTAATTTGCTGCTTGTTCTCTGCCTGCTTGCCTGCTTGCTTATTGCCAATTTGTCTCAGAGTACCTGACAACGACATCAGAGGGGCCAATACGAAAACACACTCACACTGTGGTTGTCGTCGTCGACTCCAGAGTCCGCGTCTCGACAACGCGAACGAAACTGTCAATGGCCCCTGTTTAGAGCGGTTATTCGCCCAATCCTGAGACGTTGGCTTTTGTGTTCCTCTCAGTTTCTCCGTTAAGAAGAAGGAAGGGTTTGTCAGGTGCAGTCATTGTCGATTCTTCAGTTTTTTTTTCTTCGCGTTGTTTGCCTTCACGGGTCGCCTCAGTTGCAATTCACTTCGTAAACTATTAGACAAAGCGTCTGATTGACGGAAAATGTTAATTTCGCCGCGGTCAATGCAACCATCGGTTCGTTCGTTCGCTTGTCTGCGAGCGCCGACTGAGAGTCGAACTCAGGGTTTGAGCCAAAGCATAAATTTCTAGTCTGACATGCGGTCTTCGACTACGACCGCATGTCAGACCGTGGCGACCCGGTTGAGCGACCGAACGGTGGAAACTGTGGTCCTTGTGGAGTGGAGGCACCAAATCGTCGTTTAGTCCTGTGACCGCTGCCCGCCGCCCAGCAGTTGCTGTCCGAGTGGTTGTATCATACATACTGTAGCCGACGTCGTCGATTACTCCGTCGCTCAACTCCTAATGATGTCTCGTAGGAAGCGCTAATATCTACCGCCGCCGAGGGTATCCGCGCCATTAAAATGACGACGAATGTCACTACAACAGGTGGGTGCCTCATCACAAGCACTAATTTGTTAAGATTTCAGAGAGCCCAAGATAAAATTTAATTCAAAACTCAACAGCCTCGCTCTGCTCGCGCTTCTTCACGCCATCGCCGGATGTGGACGCATGTTCGGAGGCCAACCCGCGGCTTCGAATCAGAATCAACGAAGAAAAAACAAGATTTCAGCTTTCGTCGGCCGTCGCGGAATATTCGTCAGCGGCGGAGCTCCGTTCTGAATCGTTCCGCGGGAATACAGAAACTATGTCGTCTCGTTCTTAATCCTCGCGAGTCGAAACGCTTTCAGGATTACGACTGCGGCTGTATCGAATATCTGCGGGAATAAGCAAACGTAGCGAGAGGTAGGCAAAGACGACTCTAGCGAACCGCTACTTAAATTCGAATTTCGAAGTCTGTCATTACAGTGAATGTCAATCCTCTGTATGCCAGTGAGGTCTTCGGCTGCAGTACAAATGGATCGCACAGTAACAGCAGCAGCGAGAGAGGAGAAGCGAACCTCGACGAATTCTTCTTTGAAACACTGACGACTGAGTGACTGGCGGGCGGGTGGGCGGGCGCGTGATCCACCAATGTGTAAATGGACGACAGGCAATTTGGGGTACCCCACAACTTCATGAGCTTCCCTGCAGCGGCATTTGAGGCCTCCGAGCAGAGATTCCGACATTATCTACGCTGAGATAAAGAGAACCGTACTGATAAAGTCGACTAGAATGAGCGGAGAACGAAGAACAAGACGCCGCCGACTTCAGAGTCGATCGTCTACCTGTCTGCCTATTGTTCGTCTGACCGACCATCCTTGAGTTCATTCATTTATCTGAACTCTGAGCTCGACTATCTCGGGGAAGCCAAGGAGGGGGTGGGGGACGGATTCGAATCGAGGAACGAACCGGCCAGTTGTTGAAGAACAGGAGCGGCGAAGGTAGGATGCGCGCGAATTCCGTGCAATGGTCGCACCGCAAAGGAGCCCGGCCGGCCGGCCGGCATCACGTCACCAGAAAGGCCATTACTTCTAAACTGGACTCTGGGTAATACATCTTCGGTGACCCTCTGTGACCACCGAGGTGTCAAACCGAAGTTTATGGCCGAATTGGTTGGTGGCAAGCGATTCGCAGTTTTTCTTCAGCGAGCGAGCCAATCGACTTTTACAACCGATTTCCATCGAGCGTAACAACTGATTGAATTGCTTCGGCGCTCATGGGCTCCATGATCCGAAGCGTTACGCAACAACAATCCGCCTTTCGTCTGTCTGTCTGTCTGTCTGTCTGTCTGTCCGTCCGTCGATTTCAATAATCGCTTTAGAGGATGGATTATGGTCATGCAATCATCATCATCAGCGTCCTCATCAACGCCGGCGCCGGCGTTGCCGTAGGTAATGAAGGATTGGAAAAACGCCCACCTATAGACCACCCGGGGATCGGCTCCGGATCCATCTTGTCACACGCTGTAGGGTTCGGTGGCATGCCGAGTAGCCGCGTGCACGAAAGCACGTTTTGGCTCATGCCGTCTTCTGTTCACAGATCTCGTGAAGTCGTTGCCGTTGCGGAAATCTGTCGTTGGCTGACGTCGAAGCTGAATCAGAGAAGTCGTGCATGAACCAATGAGAGCTAAAACGCCTTCGAGCGGTTGTAAATTATTATCATGCTAGCACCGAGCGACGTACGCCACTTGTCACCGACGGGTGAATTTTGCTTTTTGCTTCGTTTTGAAGAAGACGACTCGAAGAGCAAAACGAACCCTGGACTCTCGCTCGGGGAAGTTTTCCGCGGAACTATGGAGACGAAAACCGAAGAGAAACTTTTCTGTCATTCTTGAAGATATCGCCAAAGCGATTCCGGCGGTACTGCGAAGACACTTTAGAAGACTTTCGAGAAGACACACCCGCTCACGTGGCACATTTTCGCTCATTTCCAGTGAGGCGATCAAATGATCGATGGTCTTTGGTCGAAGCACTTTCCCCTATCTTCGTTTCCACCTTCATTCCAACCGAGCCCAGTCGCCGGATTCGAAGGAGCAGCGGAATTCACAGATTGTGGAACTTCGTTCCGTGCCGAGAAACTTGCGCCCTGATTTGTTGCTCTGGATATCGAGTTAGATGTGTACTTTTTTTTTGTTTAGTTCGGACTCAAGTTTAGTCTTGTCGACACGATGCCTCAACCGAATTGCGGTGAGTTTGTCGTCGGGTCACCCGCAGGTTCCGCGGGTTCCGTGGCCGTGGCTGTCACCGCGTCTTCGCGCGGACCACCTCTGGCGATGACGGACTTCACACCGAGTCGCCATCAAACAATAGAAGACACAAAAGTTCGAAGATAATCCGAGGCCCAGTTGTTCATTTTTCCCACATCCAGCACCCGACTAACCTTCCGAGGTGTTGTGTCAAGCTTTTCTGTGCGGATCCCTCCGTCAAAGTCTGTCCGCGTCTAGTGAGCGAACTACTTGTATTTGAAGCGAAAGTTTTCGACAACGACCCGGACATCGAATGAGCGAGGAAGGCAGGAGGTCAATGGGTGATGGAAAAAAAAAACTCAACTTGAAAGAATCTCGGCGTGTCTTCAAAATGTATGACCACGCTCGCGGTTTCTGAATGAGCTCTCAAGTCCATTCAAGTCGCGGGTAGTCGTTGTTGTTGTTCTTCTTCCTCCTGTCGCCATTATCTGTTTGTCATCTTCATTCCTCTTCTCGACAGTGTCTTGGAATGCTCACACCGAGTAGATGTTTTAGTTGTCGGCATCGCTGTTAGAAGTGAGCGTGAAAATACTCGTCTTTGTTCTTCCAGCTCTAGTTGCGCCATTTCTGCCGGAGACGACACGAAGAAAAATCGATCGAATTCTCAGAGTGAGTTTTCGAACTCGAACAAGATTTCCACAAGTCGTTCTTCACGCCAGACGTAAAAGAGAACGAATAGAAAGACCAATTTGGAGATAGAAGGTAATAACCTTTGAAGACAAATCGAAACGAACGCTTAGATTTTAAAACAGCTCCGAGATATCAGAAACCGATCGGATCCTCGGTCGGGTTCGAGGAGATCAATGAATTAGTGATGCGCTTTTGTGCTGTTGTTTGTTAAACGATAAATTGGATAATCTTCACTCGTTCGAGCTCTTACAAAGCGCCGCGCTTTCGAGCTTAAGGCGAAGGTAGCCGCCGCGCCGGTCGCAGCATCCAATCCAACTAACTAAGTAGGTAAGGAAGAGCGAGCAACCAAAGAGGAAGGAAACAGGCAGTCAGAGGAAAGTATGGTGGTGCTCCAAGTTGTTTCTTCAGGCGTCCGTCTTTCGGTTGCTTGCTTGGTCTGCATCGTCGTCGAATACAAGCGTTTGCTGCTTTCATTTGTGCGAGCCGTCGTGAGCAGCTCTGCCCAGCTTGGGCCTCCGCTCGCCGTCGGTCGAGGTGTCGGTCCGAAAGCGAACTTCACCGAACTGAAGGCTCACACCTCACAACAACAACAGCAGCAGCAGCAGCGCACAAAAGCAAGCGAGTCAGCGAACGAGCTGGAGCCAATCCTCTTGTAAGGATTCTGTGGTATCCGTGCGACCGACGCGGCGCCGTCATTGCAGACCACGACCCCTGCACCGAAATGAGAGGACACTTGTCAGGAACCCGGTTTCGTGCTCCTCGACGAAATCGAATCAAGAAGCTCTAGACATCTTTTCGCGATACCGCCAATGAATTTCTGACGGATTTTCAATCGGCCCAAGGCTTCAAGTCCTGAGCTGACGGACCAATGAGACCCCGAGCCAGGAGATCTTTGTGTCGTAGTCGTCAGCGTCTTTTTCTGAATGTCGTTGTTGTTGTTGGTAAAGACAAAATCCGATAATTCGATTGCCGAAAGCATCCTGACGTAGAAAAACAAGTTCTCAAAGTGGTCCCGGTTGTGAGCGAGCGAGCGAGCGAGCGAGTGAATGGGAGCCATGTAATCCATCAAGAGCATTCGTTCGCACGTCGTTGGACTATGTCGGCATGTGACAGCGAATGTTTGTATCATCCGTCTGTCAAGATCAATGGACGAGGAATTTTCTGGCATTAAACCAAAGCAACTATTAAGCCCGCAGTCGGACTACATTGGCCACATGTGAGCCAGCGACCAGAACGAAATCGAACGTCGCATGAATTTCATCGAAACAGTACGCGACAAAACGCGGAAACTGGAAATCACGGAACGCGAGGGAACAAAAACCGCGAAAGCGAGGAGAAGAACCAGACAAACTTTGAACCGATTGGCGGGCCCTCGAGAATCCTGGAAAAACGGTTCGAAAGTGGGAGAAAAATGAAGGCGACGACGGGGGAAAAATCGAAAATGACGGAACGGTCGTTCGCGCACAGCTGCTGAAAACCGCTGTTGCCATCTTCTGAAACGGCTGTTCGAGCCGTTGCCAGAGTTGGCTCGATCGCTCATAGTGTTCGAGGTTGAAGTGCGTGTTTTTGCCTTCCACACGAGAAGTCACAACTTTCAATGAAGCGAGATTTCACGTGAAGTCGTCGAGTGAGCGGCCACCAAGCGAGCGTAGGCGGTTCTTGTTCCCATCGGTGTTATAAAGGCGGTGCCTGAGCCACGCAGCCAGTCAGCCGCCAGTCGGTTCGTCGGTTCGTCCGTCCGTCGAGTTGCGCTTTCAATGAGGACTTCATTTAGTTGTTCAACGTCCACTAGATGAAGCCGTACATCGAGCCGAACCTGGACAACAGCAATTACAACAATGCTGGTAGCATTTGCCGGTTGGAACTGCTAGCGATAGATCTGAGGCGGCCGCGGTGGCGGAGACTGACTGACAGCCAGCCAGCCATCCAGCTAACATTATCAACCACGAAGCCTATTAAACTTTGAGCATCTGTCTCTATTACACATATCGAGCGTTTCCTCTTCTTCTCCGGACCCGGTTCACGACCTTGAGCCAAAACTCAAACAATCTCATCTCACTGACTCTCGGTGTACATAGTTTTCGGAATCAACACATTCGCATGTTCGAGAAGTGCGTCCAGACCAAGATCACCGAGGTGGCCGAATCGTATGAAATAAAGCTCGCGTAATGAAGATGATTCTTGGAGCGTTATTACATATCTAAGGGAGAAGCGGGGGCGGCGGTCGCTGGCGCAAAATACCGTCGTCGTCAGAAAGGAAGAAAAAAATCCACGGCATCCACCACCACAGCCGCAAGAGGATGATGTCGTCGTCGACGGCAACAACAACAACAACAACAATAAGTATTCTTTTTTTTTTCTCGTTCTGGCCCGCTATAAATTACGGAGCATCGGTCCGGGAAGGAGCCCAAAAGGCGAGAAAAGATGGGCGGACATGGAATATTATTGGGGCTACACGTTGTGAGGGGTGGCGGACTCACGCTCACAGCCATATTTGAGGCTATGTGTGTCATATTTCATGCTGCTTAATTTTCCCTTCAGAGTAATTTGAGGAGGCCGTGAGGAATCGAGTTTTGTTTGAACGTCATCAGAATCGTTTCAGTGTACGATTCTGTCTACGACTTACTGTACGAGGCAACGGGCCACAAGAATCGCTGAGGGTCGAGCAACGAGGGCCATTTAGCGGACGAGCGCTCTCGAAGCGAGGCGTCGTCGCAGGTTTTCGCTTTCCGCCAATTTCATATCCTGAGTTCATCCGGCTTGCTAACAGCCCGATAATTCGAATCGAGAGAATCCGCTCTGCTGAAGCAGACGAACGGTGTGGCCTGAGAAAGTTCCTCCGCGCGAAGCGAATTCTCAAGTTGTGAAAACGAGGACCGAACGAAAATCTCCATATTTCGCCTCCCCCTTCTCGGACGACGATGGCGGCGGTGACAAAGACGTCGCCGTGGCTTCTTTCACTGTTGTTGAGAGTTTTCTTCAATTCGATTTTTATATCATGCCCATGGCGAGCCCGCTCGGTCAACCAGAAATCATCCCGACCCGAAGCCATTCCTTTACATTGAACGAAATTGACGATTTTTAAGAAATTCCTCATGCCTCGAAATCCATTAGCTACGCCGAGGAGAATAACGCGAACGAGAATAAAGAGAAAACAACATGGATTTACCGACGTGTCGCCTTTCTGTGTGAATCTGTGAATCCATTTCTTTCTGTCGGTCGATGAACAATAATTTCGCGTCGTCGAAGAGCACACGCCAGCGAAGAGGATCAGGAATCTCCATCCGTCAACCTCGGAACTTTCCAAATCAATTTCACTCAATTTCAAAACAACAAAAGGAAGAGAATCAGTTCAGTTAAATGTTGCTGCTATCAGAACAAAAGCTCGACGACGGATAGATAGCCCGGCGTCGGTACCGCGCTCCTCTCGCGGTGTGCTCAAACGGGTTACAAGACAAGTCATAGAGAGAGCATCCAGAACAAGATTCTCATCGTTATCCATCACAGCGTTAACCCGTGGAAAACCCTTTCGCTAGCGACAGATCTAGGAGACTTCTTTGAACGTCGTTCTGCGCGAAACCCATGAGGATCACATGTCGTGCTCGCTCTTCATCTTTGAACGAAAGGGAAAGAAACGGAAAAGGCGATCTATCGAAACCGAGGCGTTCAGCGAAGCGGTCCCTTTAATTCTGGCTTCCGTTCGGGGTCACCAGTTCCCTCCGTCGACGTGGATGAAGCAAATCTGGAGGTCGGAGGTCACTAATTAGGTTTCCATAAACCTCCACTCCTTGGCTTCTCGGCTAGTTGTGCGACTAGTGCTCTTTCCTCGAGCGCGTCTGCCAATACACTTAGGAGGGGTTGGAGACAAAATATAGTTGCACAAGAAAGAACAACCATTACTCAACATGACAGCTGAGGACAGTTCTGCTCAAGAAGACTGAGCGTGCTCGAAACAAGGCCTTGGGATTGAGTATCATCGTCGTCACCTTTGAGTGAATCTCGTTGACGTCTACAAATATTTGAGTGGAGCGCCGATGGTGGGTGTATCCAACACTGCGCAATCACTCCCTGTCGATCAGCCAAAGAGGCAACGACTCCATTGGCTTCCAGCGAAAATGATTCTGAGATTCGAGCAGCTTCTCCAAGATTACAACTTCTTTCGAAACCACTCGAGTAAGAACCTGAATCGCCTCCTTTTCAGTGAAATCCTCATTTTTTTCGGTTTAGGCAGGAATTCCAAGACCTGAGATCCTCGATACAACGGCCACACTGAAAGGCTCAACCGGAGCAGCTGATGATGATGATGAGGTCTCGCAATTCGTTTTTGAGGAACTGACCACGAAAACACGGGCGGGCGGGCTTTTCAAACGCGGGAGAGCCAGATGCGGCAGAAGACGAAGGTGAAGAAGAAAGCCTCATAGGAAGCTAGGAAACGAAGCGAACTGCCAAACAGGCAGGCATTAGGAACTGATGAGGTTCCAAGGGGCCTTGATCGCCCGACACCCTGTAGCTATGGGAGTGGTGTTTTTTTTTCTTGCTGTGGGAGGCCAATGAAACGCATTTGGCGCTAAAATGTTTTGCGACACCGTTTCGGACGACAGTGGCCGTACATACCGACGGCAGCGGTTGGCCGGCCGACTCCGACTAGTCAACGAAGCAAGCAGCCATCTAGAAATCTAGTCAGTGTGTCCGTCCGTCCGTCCGTCCGTCCGTTTGTGAAATCGTCAGTTGGCTGTCCGATCGAAATTCGCGGAGCCGGCACCGGGAACACTGTCAACCGTGGAGGAAACGCCCGTTAGTCTGGCACAGCTGTGCGACTTTTCTAAATGATCGGCTACTTCGAAATAACTTCACAGAAATCTGGCCAGTTTGGAATAATTGTGCCTCAGCTTTCCGCCGTCCGTTCTTAGGAGCAGTCGTCGATTTTTTGTTCGTTCGTTCGTTCGTTCGTTCGTCGATCTGTCGGCATTATTTCTGACAGTCAGACGTACGGACGGACAAACTGACTGACTCGCGACCAGCGGGATAAGTTATCGTGTCGACAAGGTCGGGCCCTATACATGCGTACGACTACAATACAATTACAATCGTCGTTTTTGTTAGTGTGCTGTGTCATTACGAAAGATACAATCGTACGAACAACTGCCATCGCTACCGGTTACGGTTGTTAACGATTTTATCGGAACCTTGCGACCCTTTTCGCCTTATAACACTCGCAGAACGTCGCCCCGTCTTCTTCATGGTCAGGGCGGCGAATCTCTGACATGGATTCAACTTGTTGACATTCATGAGCGAAGAGAATCGAATTGAAACGAAAGATAAGACGATATCGATGTCGAGCGGAATTAGAAACGAGTGATTTATGTGTCTCCGAATATGAACCGAATACAGTCAATGCTGGAAGTTACATTCAATCCTCACATTTTGGAATCATCTCGAGAGAATGCTGGTCCGTGAGAACCAGGTAGAGAAAAGATAGATCGGGAAAACGATGAAGAAGACCTGAGTGGATGATGTCACATTTATATATAGACAAACAGATAAGCGGGCATCGACAGAACGGCTGTTGCAAAACTTGCGAAGAAAACAGGGGTATTCGTCGAGTCAATCGTTCGCTCGGTCTGTCGGTCAGCTTTCCGCAAGATACAACTTGCGTCAAAAGAACTAAATATAGCAAAGTATGAAGAGACTCCGAAACAAGAGTCTCGACAAAAGGAGACGCCACCGCCCAAATATCTTTCCGGATACCGAACAGTCGAAGAAGACATCTGAAGTCTGCTCGTTGGTCAGTCGGCAGTCGTGTCGTGCCTCAGACTTTTTAAATATGCTCTCGTCTTCATCATCGAGCTCGACGAAGGAACGAAACTCGTCTCTTTGAAAATCATAAATTATTAATGCACAAATCCACCGAAACGTCGCCGAAAACGGGACAAGAAGCGCCGGGCGTCCAAAGTACACGACAGTGAATTGTGGAAGAAGCGGCGAGGAATTCGAGAGCGAACGAAAGAGCATACAACGAGACAAGAAACGTATTCGACGGACAGAAAAATTGCAAAAAAAAAAAGAAATGAAAACAAGAAAAGCGATTGCTGACAGCGCATTCGTCAAAGATTCTTCTTGCGAAGAATTCCTCGGCTTTCGTCGATGTTGGAAACACCGTTCGGCGTAACCAGATTTAAGCCACGACAGCAGAAAACTTTTGTATCGGTGACAAAGCCGAATTTTTGCAGAGCCGCCGAGCGAGAAAATACCTGACCACGAGCTTAATGCGACTTATGTACCTACAGGCAAGTTGAGAAAACGCGCGATCTCAAATCTCTGTCCGGTGTATGTGTGTTGTTATAATGATAAATAACCAGGCGCCGGCCGCCTCGAGCGAACAACTAAGTATTTAGATGTCTGTTGCGGCCGTCGATGGAGCTCACCCGATCCAGATCCCTAAACGAAATAAATAAAAAAAAATTGACGCAACCGGCGCGCGTCTTATCTCGAATTACATTTATCATCGAAAAAGTAAGAAAGAAGCGAGAGAGCACGAGCTGACTCGAGGGAAAAAGAACGATTTTATTTTAAAAGCGGCACCAAAGATGACCGTTACCGCGATAAGGTATACGGCATGCCGGTCGTCCAGCCGCTCGACTTGCCTGCTAGCTTGCCTTTCTGCCTGAGCATGTAAAACTAATCAAGATTTATAACGACATAGTGGACAACAACAACAGCGGCTCGTTTCTCTATCGATCGATCGGCGGCTCGCTCTCTTGTCCGTACGCCCGCCTGCCCGCTCGCTTAAACAGTCGGCCGATGTTTAGGTTTTACGCGATACCAGAACAGGTCCACGAAGTTTTGAGTATGCTTTGATGTCCTCGTTCTTATTGTCATCGAACTGTCACAAAGCAGGACTCACGAGCCGCGATTGGGTTTTCTAAACAAAAACCCTTTTCCGATGACACTGAGGGGAGATTGCTTTCGATGACCATTCCTGGTTCATTGAACGCTCCGATTCCCGATTTTGATGTCTACCGTTGATGTTTGATATCGTGTATGAATCTCCATGTTGGGACGATTCATTCAGAGATGGACAGCTACGGAGTTCGCGGTTATGAACGTTAGAGCACCGAATTACCGCCGGATCCTTCGATGCCGGACATGGAATTAAAGAAACCTTGTGGACGATGACCGTCGCCGATGACGCTGAAATGCCCGCAATAGAATGTCGAGCAGCGGACAACAGGAGCAGAGCGATTAGAAGTTCGGACACGAGCCCGTATTTCTGTTTTGAGTTTTGCCAGCTATTGGTATCAAGGACGACGATCTTGCTCTTCTCTCTGATGTAGGCAGCCCTGTCCGGCGCAGTGAAGCGCCGATGCTCCCAGAATGATACGCGTCACGCAAACGTTCGGCTGAATCGATCTTCGCGGAGACTCAGAGCTCCATCAGTTCGATTCGTCCTGCGCATCCTTCCTTCCCCTTCGATACTTTTTCACTTTGCATCTTTCAATATGCGGCGAACTATGCCGCCGGCAGAGATGGGTTTTCTCTCCGAATGATTCTTTCTTTCTCGCTCTTTGTGTGTTGCTCAGGGGTTGCTTTTGTTCGGCTATTAACTTTCGAAGACTACACCCGGGGGTGGAACTTTCGAAGAAGACACTCCCTTCTCGACACCTAGGCGCACTCTTCCGCGACGGTGTCGGTGTAGATTAAATGAATTTTTTTTTCTTTCGGTATTCCGAGTTCGTGCCCTGTTCTTTTGATCTTGCGACACCGTGTTCTCTTCCGTTCCGGTGGCTGTCCCGTTATTTTCGATCGAGAAATGTACCCCACAAACCTACATTTTCCAGTCTGTCCGGAATGAAATACGGCAAGTTTCGAACAATGGATCGAATCGGACTAAATGAAAATCTTGATACCGAGAATCGAGCGGAAACGATGTACGACTGTAGCTTGGCCGAAAGAGGGGAGACCATTGTGTGTCGCTGTTTCACTTCCAAGCATTTGGGAATCTCGTTGGAATCCGGGAAACTTCTGAACTGAACGAAAAAAAACAAAACCCAAAAACCCAAGAATCAACTAAAACTTCGATTCCAAAAAAGTCTTCGAGGTCCATAGTTTTAAGGAAGTTAAGAGCCACGGATTAGGAGCGCTAGAAACTCCTCGAAATCAACGAATTTTCGAAGCTTTCGTCCGATTCGAGTTGATCTCGTTCGGGCCTCACTCAATCGCGTCGGGGAGGGAACGTGCCGGTCAGATTTCGATGTTTGACCAGACGGATATTTACTCTCTGTTCGCCTGTTTTTCAGTATTTTCCTCTTTTCCTATCCGCGTGCTTTGTAGCGTCCGAACGTGACTTCGGCCGCTGCTCACACGAAGACACTTGATCGTCACCGTAAGTGGTGCTTGTGAGGCGTTTGTATATACACGAGTTTAATTCTTTGGTTTCTTCTGCACTTGTTTGTATCTGGCGTAAGTTTATTCAATAGATTGTTGGTCGTTCGTTTGCCTGTTCGGCTGGCGGGCCATGATGAAAGTAAGAGGCATGGATTGACGCGGGAACGTCAGCTCCGTCAAGGGGCCTCCATCCAATGAGCACTGTTGTCGAGAGAATCCCAGAGCACTACGACAATTCGTAATACAACCATATTGTGTCATCGGATCTTCCAGGATCGACAAAAGCTCAACAACCTCGTTTCCTTCAATCTCCCAGCTCGCTTTGAGAGGGAACGGCTCGTCAGAGAGACTCGTTTGACGGAACACGAGTTGAGAGCCCGCTCCATGCTTTCATCGGAAGGAAGAGCTCGACCATCTCGAAAAACGCCACACTTTTGCTGTTCGCTAATTTCTTTCACGAAAGTTCCTGGAGGTTTAGCCGAACGAACAGTGATTCGCTGTTTTGCTGAACTCTATTCTTGGGATTCTTACATTGAATTCGTAGAGTTCCAGTAGATGTCTGGAAGCTTCGCTCCCCTCACACTGTGCCAAGACAGAAACAAGGTCCACGTCAGGCACAGGGCGAGCATTCTCGCTGGTGGTGGTGGTGGAACTAGCACCATGGGAAAATCCGAAATCAGCACATATCCAGAGGAAGAAAACAGTAAACGCGCGCACTGTCTACTCTGCACGGATTTGTTCACGCACGAAAATCAAAGCTGCAGCAACCGCTCACGGTCGGTCGAGAGTCGAGACTCGATAATCCTGGGCGAGTTTATCCGTCACACACTTAACCGAAGTGAACGCGCGCACATTGTCACGGTAACAAAAGCGACGGCATGTCGTCGCGCGCACGCGGTCAAAACTGTTCTGAGAAAGTTCACCGGTTTTCTAACAACGGAACGGAACAGCTCACCAATGGGCGAGAAGGATAGGAAAGAGGGGAAAGTCTGCCTGCCTGCTCGGCTGCCGGACGGCTTTGTGTTAGCATCTACGAGAACTGTTTTTTAGGGTGCGGACCGTGAGGTGTTACTGACTCTGCGGGACGCCAAAGTACAACTGGATCGTTCGCTGGAACGGATTACTTCTATGGCGATACTGCTGGCGTATTCGACGCTACGAATTTCTTTTTTTTTCCAGCAATGCGGGACAGTGAATAGATGAGGCACGGAGCAGAAGACCTGCGGTTCCCTGCGCTCACGAGCTCGCATCGGCAGACGGACCCTTGTATCGAAATCCGTCGAGGAACAGAAGATGAATTTCTCTGCCTCCTGATTCAATCGGACACCACGACTTCAAAGTCCATGAATGACACCGCAACTTCGGACCCAGGGCTCTGACCGGGTAATTCCTCGCGGGTCCAGGTTCCCCGACCTGGAATCTTTAAAATCTGAAATGGCAACGGAACGGTTGAATTCTCGAAATTCTCCATGCGATTCCGAGTCATGCTTTTGTTTCGAATTCGCCGCGAACAATTGATTCCCTTGTTCAAAGACTGGTATTTCAAAACACGTTTAATTCGTAACTCAAACAGGAACATAAAGTATAGCTCCAGATACTACGTTTTCTTTCAAATATTCTGTCGGAAATCTATCTCAAATTCATCGTCGAATTGTCATGGAAATCGATCCGTACGAAAATCTAGATACTTTATTCCGCTTCCTGTTGAACTTTATAAATGCCTACTATTCAGCGCTTCTTCCTGGGTCCCGGCGATAGTCACGAGGAATTGTTCCGGCTTTATTCGAAAAGTTTCGGATTCGTGATTGGCTTAAAACAGTTCAGTCAAAATCCGACCGCTGAGAAGGGTGATTTCGTCCGAGAATGCGGTCAATGCAAACGACCGCCCCGCTTTATACTTGATTCGGAATCGAATCGATCAAACCACGTTTGATTCGGAAACGTGAACAACTATCGAAGAGCTTCTGTACAAATTCACATTCACATCGTTACTAGCGAGTCCTCTCCCGCCAAATCGGCGACAATTCCAGCCGCAACGACACCGCTTTCGCTCATGTGATTACGCCTTCGATTGACCCGCGGCGAGAACGTATTCTTCATCAATCTGGTATAAACTTGGACCTGGAAATCTTTTGATGAGTTCATTCGTCACCAAAGGGTTGAAGTTTGGAAGAGAAATGTGGGGGACACTCACTTCTTGGAGCTTCGTTGCACTAACAAGATCGTTCTCTCGATGTACGGTGTGTGGATCGTTACGACCTTCGATGCAGCGCACATGACTACACATCAGGAACTGTGACATTCCCGTCGCAAGTCGGAATCGTGACTTTCCGACCGTCGGGACAAGCTTCGACCGCAGAACAATCTGTATTCATCTGAACGGTAAATGACTGATTTCTTGTCTCTCTAGGCAAAGTCATTGTCATATAGTGAGACCACGGATTCAGGTTACATCTGGCGTATCTTGCAGGTCTTGTTCCGGCTTGACTGATGAGAAAGGAAACAATAGATGAGTACGCTACGGCGTCTCGGGAACTTCATGTCCAGCAAGAACCTCGACCAGTTTGCCGTCGTGCATGCTCCACACGGAAGTCCTGACTTTTTGCGCCGGCGACTCCTCCTGACGAGTCGACACACGGTGAAAGAAACGGAGTTGGTTCGGGAGAAGTGAAACTTTTGAAGTTTCCGTCACGCTTAGCGTCATGCGCAAGCCTGTGAGGTTGAACTGGACACCAGAGAGGTTGTGACCCACGGAACGCTGGATCACAATGGAATCTGGCAGCTATATCAGAAGAAAGAAGGTTCCGTTTCTGAGGCCGATTGCTTGAGGATACGATTGGCTAGGGTTAGAGGATTAAAACACGTGCTCGTGTTCGTGACGAAATCGTCGCATTTGACCGAATCTGTCGAGAAAGGTTCGCTTTCCGGCGATGATGGAAATATTCTTTCGGGTTCCCCGGGTCTCGATCCTCGGCGTCTACCTCGCTCATTGTCAATTTCTGGCTGTTCAGCCCAGAGCAATTCATTCAGAGCCTGAATTGCGAGAAGAGAGAGTCTCGGTTGAAGGTGTTGATTCCAGAATCATTTCGGCAGTGAGATCTCTCGATCCGAACATAATGAATCTGAAATCTGACCTTTGCTCGACACTGACAGTGTCATCCATGAAGCTGTGATCCGCGTTGAGATGTAGGGACTTCAACCACCGTGAGTTTTCTCTCGTATCGGTGACACAAACTTTGTGCCAATTCACGAGACTCTTCTGTTATCCGGTGTAGATTAACTTATTCATCGTTTTTCTCCAGTTTTTCGTCGGATGAAGCTGCGGAGTTTCAAAATTATGCATCCGTGATCACGGAAATATACTCATTGAATCCCTATATCTGTACTTTATCGAAGCATGCCGTTGGGGTCCAGAAGTTATGCTCTCCGGCCATCTCGGGATCCCGCTTGCATGAAGTTGTTCTCTGAATTTGCCTCAAATAAAGGGAATCGTTGGAGGGCTTGGAGTTTGATTACCACGAACATCTGACTACCGTCACCGATAGCACTAGCAAAGCATCTTTTCGATAGTTCGATTGATTCATCGAGGAAAGAAGACTCTGTGTCGCAATCGTGCTTGATCATACTTCTGCCCATGATTGCTTCCATTACAGACTACTATTTAGGATGGAACGGAATAACCGATCGAGCTCACAGTCTACTATGCAGCTACCTACAGGACCGCGGTCAAATGTTCAGATTCATTTTCACGGCAGGTTCCGACGTATGAGTCATGACTGGTACGGAATTCGTGGGTGAGATTCTGCGGGACGGTCGAGGCTACCACAATAATTGCTCATAGACCCATAATATAATGGTATATCATCAAAGATATGGAATATAGACGGATCAAGCTGTCTACGAGACCTTGTTGAGTGCAGTCGAAAAATTACAAAACTGTGCGATCAGGAGGATCATTCGAGCAAGAGAGAACATTCGCAGCCTCTTCGTGCAATGCCCAGTGGTGCAATGCAACATTGGGACTCGTCCAAAAACTCCAGGGCTGTTGAATAATCTAAAACGAGATCGCGATCTTCGACCGGGACTCTCAATTGTACGCCTTGTTACGGTTCGGATATGTCAGAAATTATTGCCGATATAAAGGAGGACTCTCAAACGTGTCAGCAACCGATGAAACTTCAATGTTTGACAGGTGATGTAAAAAGCAGACACAGATCTTATTACCTCACCTCCCCTCACCCACTCCTAGGATACATACCTAGAATACACCAACGAAGTATAGACTAGTGGATCATTTCTGGAAGGTTTTCAAGCATCAGTTGCATGCTGTTTTCGGGAAAAAATCACAACCATTTCTTGTTTTCAAGGGCTCGTATTGTTATCCACGAGTCCACCCGTTGGCGGGCACAGTTTTCACTGTTGGTCATGGCAGGAGCACGGTTTTTGGGAAACTTGGGAATTGGAAATTCTTTGAAGATCACGATTTTGTTCTTGAACTTCTCACATGTTCTTTTTTCGATGTGAGGAGCAGCTCGGGCTCGGTCGTCAGTTTTCATGGGACTGATCTGAGTAGTATCACAGGCATGGTTGTCGACGTGGTGTATTAGTTCAGAGTCTCTCAAAAATGGACGCGCATCAATGCAATTGGAAGTCTCTTGAAGGCAGGAGATTTTGCGAATGACAGCTTGCTTGTTTCGAGAATGGTCTCGACACCTAGGAGTCTCCAACTTGTGTGTATGAGCTCAGAGATCATTGCAAGTCTCACGCACAACGACTGTCTACGAGATCAACGGCAATTTTCATTCCAACATGGTTGGATTCGGGATGAGAGCAAATCCACATGAACAGAGTTCGCTTCAGTGGCATTCCCCTGATGACGCTTCCGATCCAGTGGCTAACAATAAGTGATTCTCAGTTGCGGGATCGACTGCCTTCGACCGGGCTACATTGGAGGACACGAAGCGCTACGACGAAGCTATGAGCGCGAACTTTTCTCGCAACCGGACGGATAACAATGCGCGCTTCGGCACCGGATTCCGGATTTCCAGAATTGTCACTTGGTCAATTATCGATTATACGCGCCAAATCTAAGCCAAGAGCCAAGCGCTGATTCCTTAAACTGTCATGGCTCGAACGAATTCTCAGATGGGGCTGGCAAAAACAACAGACCACCCTCCACTTAAGATTAGCTGACGATCCTGATTCGAGAGTCTTGTTTGGAACGACCTCAAACTTCAAAAGAATAGCGGGAGCAATGAAGCGTTACGAGTATTGGTTCATCTTGGTGGAGAAATAGCTCACCCTGTCGCACTCGATCCAAGCGCGTCCGACATGACGTTGGTCTCGCCAATCGAAAGAATATAAGGCAACAACTCCTCGAGGATTCTCAGAAGTTGTCGAATGATGATTCGAGAATGTTGAAATATCCCGAGATGTGGAACTTGAACGATAACCCACGATTTCCTAGAACCTGCTAGAAGACTGGCGTGGCGACCCGGAGAAGGTGAATTGTTTCTCTCATGAGCACCTCGACGCAATATTACCTGACATAATCTTTTATTTCCTCTCAGATGGATGCGAGTATAAACGAGCTTTCCCGAAGAATTGGGTTCTGAGTCGATGCTGAACCAAACGATAGAAAGAGGCGAGTATGCGGATGCTCGCAAGGGTTATTCTCATCCCGGTCATGGATTTTTCTCTGGAGAGTCGCCGCTGCCGAAGCGAATTCATCTCATAGAATCGCACAGGCTTTGAAGGTTTGGCTTTGACGTGGCGCTACCAGGATAGTAGGTATAGTGATATATGCATCGGAATCAACGGAATGAGTCCTAATAGCTCTTATGTATGTAGGAGATCGTCTTCGAGGCGGTGTCTAAATGGTTTGGGAAATTCGTTCGGTCGCGAATATTGATCGAGGGAACCTGCGCTCAAGTTGGCCGCTCTCAATTTAGAGTTTTCCTTCATGTTGCGGCAATAGCTATAGATCGGTCAAAAATCTATGGAAAGTAGCTCAATGTGCGTTGAGGTACAGTAAAACCTCGATTATATCATCAATTGATGTCGAAGTTGATATAATCGAGAGAGCTCCACACAGAGTCGCGAAGTACGTCATGTGGGATCGCACTGGGTCGGAGATTGGGCCACACGGAGGAAACACAGTGGGTTACACAGTGGGTCGCACAGCGGGTTAGGTGGGCGTCATATGGGGTCACAAGAGGTAATATAATCGGGGGCGAAATACACGGGGCTTGATATAATCGAGGTTCTACTGTATTCTTAAAAGCGAGCGGGAATACGGCGATGGTTTCGGAAAACTTCCGTCAAGCTCGAAAGAGAGCGGAACGAATTCTGCAAGAGTTTAGAATTCTGCATGCTCTCGACCGGTTGGTCACACGGACCGATACTTGCACAATTAGCATTCCGATATTCCGAGCACATCTTTTTCGGATTTGAGTGTTGAGAGCGATGCAGGTTTCGAATGTGAGGTGACATAGCTCAAGCGATTGAGATGGAAGCTCTCCAAGATGAGAATCCTGGGGTCTCATTGGGGATGCTTACTATATCGCTTCGTTTTCGAGATGGGAGTCTACCAGGTTTCTCCAAGTTGTCGGCCTCCCCGAAACTCTGCATGAGTGAATTCTGCAGCTTCTCCGTCACGGGCGGATTCCTTGCAAAACTATTTCGGCATGAGCATCCAAATGTGGCGAATTCTCACCGAGAATTCAGTTTTCCGAACCAACGAATGAGGAATTTTCGAGTTGTTCTGGGATGGGTAAAGAGAAACCGAGTTTCGACCTAAAACTTGGATGAGAATCTGCTTCTCTTCAATAATAATCCGGCTCAGTCGATCTGGAATGCAACTCCCGATCAACCAAATCCGGCAAAGCATTCTACGAAGGAATCCGTTGATTCTTGACGGGGTGATTGCCGTTGCCGCGCACAAGAAACAAACTCCCATGTCTGAACGACCACTCTGTAGACACCGGCTCGGGTCTGCTGAGAACTTGGAAAGTAGAGAGCTGCATCTCAGAGCAACAAGGAGGCAATGAGCCTGCCGGCCGCATGAAGCATTATTCAATTGAGACAAGTCGATTCAAGGTGCGAACTGAGAGACGAAAGTGAAATTGAGCTGGTTATGGAGAACTTTTTGGCTTCAAATAATATAAATTTATTTGACAAGTACTCAGTATTTGGGATAGATATACATTGAAGATCATACGATCTGTGTTGCATATATCCGAGAATATTTCATGTGGGGAGGGAAGGCGGAAGATTGAGATTCATGGTATTTTTGTTTCTGTTTACACGTCCCTGGGATGTGCCAAAGTTAGATAACTAAACTAAGCGCGGGGACCTGTCACAAAGGAAACGACTTCATGAGCTCAGTGGCAGGTGTTCAGATGCAGGAAATGCCCCGAAAACATATGAGGGCACCAACATCCGAGATCTCTTGGTTTAGATAATGACTTCAGTGTAGCATGTTTCCAGGAACCAATGGTCAATGATAAACTGCTCATAAATTCCTGCATACCATTATCCTAAACCTGCATATGAGATCAACATATCCGCGCTGCGCTTCGAGATGCTCGCAGAGAGCAATGGGGGCACTTCTTGCAGCTTTCACTCTTGGTCTCACAATTAGTTCGTCTCAGTCCCTCCATCGTGATACATCGTGATGCTTCAAATAACTTCGATGCCTACACACTTCGGTCGCAGAAAATCATTTGAATCTCACGAAAATTACGTATGTTATGTGATTCTCGCTGTTAAGGGTTGAGGTGAGACGGCTCCCTCATTGCAATTAGCACATTCTCCCGGGCTGTCGCTCGACGCCCCAAAATTGATTTGACCTCGTCATGACGGTGTTTTACCATTGGACTTGTTATGATGATTCCAGTCGAGTCGATTCTGTCGAGGTTCCCCTTCATCTACATTCTTTTTTAGCACGAAAGCATCGCCAATGAACTCCCGATATTTGCATGCCCTATCCGATATTTGTGGAGATCACCTCATGCATCGAATCCCCGAAAATCGACTCCTCCTTCCAACCAGAGAAGTTCCGACTCGCAATTCTGGCCTTGAATTCCGGCAGATGCAAGTAATGTGATTTGTGATAGCTCCTGAACCGTTCCGAACCAACTGAAATGTGCAGCCGAAATAGCTCAGTTGGGAGAGCGTTAGACTGAAGATCTAAAGGTCCCTGGTTCGATCCCGGGTTTCGGCAACGAGTTTTGTCACAATGCTCCATGAGCTGACGTTTGATTTTTTTCAACTGCAGTATGAGCTGGGTTTACCGGTGTTGAAGGCCGTGGAGTCGATGTGATCTTGAATTGAGACCAGGATGTCGAGTGACGCTCTGAATTTGATAAACAACTTGGTCTGGCCGGATTGATCCGTCAAACTGTGGATCATCGCGACGTCACGCGGGAAGAAGCCCTTCAAAATGGGGCCTCGCTTCCAGGGGCCCAATTTTGAATGAAAATTCTGTGATTAGGGAGACCTGATATCGAAGTCCCTGATGGTTGATAGTCGATAAGTACTCAGGCCCGTCAGCCTCGCCATTCAAATTCCATCGGCAACTGAATCTTCGATTCTTGTTAGCAGTCATCTCATGTCAGATGCCCCTGATGTCTCCCAAGAGGAAAAGCACTGGAATCCAAGTCCATCGAAAATTATCAAGTTCGCTGAAAACAAAATATAAATCAGAGGAGTCAGGAACGCGACTCTCAAACCCGACCATCACATCATTGAAAATTGAGCGCTATTTCTTCATTCAGACCCCTGCGCGGAAATGTGCAGGATCCGATATTCTTGATCGATCATAGAAATACTCCGCATCGAATTGTAACAACCATCGTCCTCGCATCCCTAAGAGGAACATTCCATCGAACATCGGGATACGTCGATTAGCTTTCAAATCACTCCGCGCGAACACTCCTGAGACTTCCAGGGCTCTGCGAAGCACTCCATGACGCCCTGCTGGAGCGAAAGGATGGCATTGGAAGAAACCGCGGTGAAAGTATTAGAAAAAGCTGAATTCTTCTCTTCAACGGTCGTTTTCACATGAATAATGCGGAAACTGCGAATCAACGAGGCAACAATTTCTCCTCGACGATGGTTTGATGGAGAAGGAGGCTGGCGTGCACCACTTGTGTCATCTCCCGCTTCGAATTCGCCCCCGGACCGACGCGGTTCCCTCTTTGTCTTCGAGAGCTACCCGATGTCACGACTTGGCTTCATGCTTCCATTATTAGGATTCTAAAAAACTTATAGGAAGCCCAATGGATTTTCATTGGAGTTGACTGGCGGAATCGAGCCTGAAGGATTCACTCCAATCTCTCTTCGTCCGATCCAATGTGCGGGAGGAAACTACATCATTCAGGTCAACATTCAGAGACACGGGCACAGAATTTCTTCTCTTGGTCAGGTTACATGCCCGTTAAAAAGCCAACGCTCTTCGAGGTACGGGATCATTCAAGGGAGTATTTCCGATCTCCTCGGGTTTTTCCTCAAGATTACAGCCAGCTGGATAACCTGTTGCATGCATTGGGCGCCGATGGCCCTCTGGTGGCGGAAACGATCGGTCCTCTGAGGCAGGGTGCTAGCTCCGAACATTGTTTCACGTCTATCTGCTTTCTTCGTCTCACTGGAAGAACGATTTCGAGATCCACAAGATAAGAGTAATATTCTGAACTACCGCACTGTATTCAGATCGAAGCTTCACGAGAGATATCGACCAAAGGCTAAATGGCAGCGAAATCAGAAGTCGACTTCACATTTCGTAAAATCGGTTCTTTATTCACTCAACGCAATAATTTCGAAGGCGAGTCTTCACATGTTGAAATCTTCAAGATATTCCGCCACTGGAAACTTCACCGTCCTCCCGATCTCAGTGACGTAATCGAAATCTACACAGCATTTATAGCGGGGCGCACTCAATGGATCTTTGGCCGCTACTTGAGTGATGAGTTTATGATGAACAAGAGATGAGACTTGACTTGAAATGGCAGTCCGCGGTTCCACCGGGCTTTCAACGATGGCATGAAAAATGGCCAGGAGTCGGTTTAAGGGAAACGGTCGTGGTCCCAGCAGATGATAGTTCGGCTTCACCCTCCTGATGGAGCTGGCTTTCCTCTTCTCGCGGTTACTCCTCTTCACGAAAAATTTCTTGTCTGTGGACGCCGGATTGTATGACGCTAGGTATGCCGCTATCAACAGCATCTTCGAGTAGAAAGGGAGTTCGATAATCTGTTTGTTAGTCTTCGTACTCTCATTGTCACCCGTTCGCGCATCCGTATCTCGAAGGTACACGGTGTCCATAGCGCTTTTTAAGTGAGGTTCAATGTTTTGCCACAGTTTCAGGCTGTTCTTCTCAATGCTCGGATCGAGTTTGCACGGAGCAATATAGTGTTCGTAATTCGTCTCCATTATATGTGTGAGTTCTTTGACATTCTTCGTGACGTTTTTGAATACCGGAAGCACCAGTTTGACGTAACCCGCGTAAAATTCTGTGTCGCAATCCTTGGGCTTCCGTTGAGCCAGAACTTCACATAGCTGGGCTTCGCTGTAAGCTGGCATGAAAATTTCGTGCGGCCAAAAGAAGTCGGTGGTCGATACCAAGTGCGAGAACACAACTGTCGAGATGAAAACGCAGCAAACCTGTCGCTTTGAGAGTTCTTGGAGTCTCAAGAACAAAGTCAACAAATCCAGGTCTCGGAGTCTGTGCGCATCATCGAACACAATGTAAAGCTTCTCGGAGTCGTTCAAGAGCTGAGTGAACGTGCGTATGAAGTCTGAAGGGGTATCACATGACTTCAATTGAGTGATGTCTTCGAAAGCTTCTGAAGCTGCGCGGAATTCCAGGTGGTTGATAATCGCCGAGAAGGCACATCGCGGTAGAAGAATCTCAAGACAATTCAACCAGATGTGACGACGCTTTTTCAAGGCATGTTTCACGCAGTAAGTTTTTCCTGTTCCTGAGTCGCCGTAAACATAAACAGACTGGACGGGTACACCGTGTTCCAATCCCAAAAGAGCTTCCAAGTCCTCCAGCTGCTCCTGACGACCGACTAGTGGCTTCAGAACCATTTTCTGATTGTGTGTTGAGCTACAATTCCTCCCGTCTCCAAACAGATCAGTTCTACGTCCACTTGGCGAAACTATACACAACTTGCGGTTCCTGTGAAGTAGCGTTGAACGGGTTTTTCGAGTTTGAGTTTTCACACGACCCGCCGGCACCGAGTAGTCAACTTTTGGCGCGCGAATCCGAGATTTAGCGCTAAATGACGGAACACCTTCACACCGTCGGAACCGCTTCACTGGCGAATGCTCTGATTTCGAGACGACTGTCGGCTCGAGCGCTCGTTCCATGAACCGAGCCCGAATCGAGGCTTTTCCTTGGAGTCACAAGGATCCGATCGGAGTACTTGCGGACTCGCCTGATTCGAACCAAGGTTGAATGAGGACTCCATGTCGAGAAATCGGGCTCATCTCCGCGCAGAGAACATCGGAGAATCGCTTTCCAGACCAAAAACACACATGAGACTCTCTCCCTCTGCTTGTGTTGTTCCAGCCCATCAGCACTGTTTCCGAACACAGAGAAGTGTTCGATCAACATAGCTGGAATCAGTGTTCTCCGCGATTTCGCTCCTGTTGGCGTGAACACCGACTTGACAGCTCCGATCGACTTGAATTAGAAGGCTCGAACGCGAACTGATGATTCCGGAGAGATTTCACTCCGGACTGGATGAAGTTTTGCCCAACTAGTTTTCTGCATTCGGGGGCGCCATCCTGAAGCTTATGGCTGTGCGCGCGCCGTATACGTACGTCACGGAGGAGGAGTTCTCTGAGCTGTGGTACATTGATCTCGCGCGAATCACACGTGATACACTGTGGTACGGTGGTCCCAGCCCCCGTGTCCGTCTGTGAGAACAGAGCTGCCGCAGAGAGCAGTCGAGAAAGATGGCGCTTGTAGGGTTCCCTGTTGTCACCGTCTTGAGCGCTTCACCGCCACCGAGGGTCGACCATCCCGCTTCTCTCTGAGTCCTCAACACTGGCTGACCATGACGACTCCCAAGCCAGTCGAGTGGGTCACCTCTCTGATCACCCGTTTCGAGGAGCAGGTTGGTTCTCCACACAACCCTTTACGGTCTTCTGTCCGCGGCCAGCCAGCCCTTTTCGTCTCAGAGACGGCCCTCCCGTCTGGCCGGTTTTGCGAATACGGTTACGCGTCCGAGACGTTCGGACTCCCAGGGTTTCGCGCAGCCAGGACCCCCAGTCGCAGAGTCCTGTCGGGAACATGGCGCTGCTACCGTCCTGGCCTGAAAGACCTGTGGAACCTTCTCTTCTGATGGGGCTTCCACTCTACTGTAGAGTCAGTTCTAACAGCTGACCGTTGACGCCTGTGAAGCTGCCGACTGTGCGCGGTTCCGGGAGAGTGCTGACTGCGAATCGCGCTGAACAGTGCTCTGTCAAATAACGGGACTTTCTCTCTCACTCGTTCCAGTTACCATGTCGGAGCGGTACGTCGAGTACACATAGCAAGCAGAATGTGGAGCAAATCATCGAATGCTTAATCGCCATCTCGAAACATAAGTTCTCTCTAATCATCTCATCGCTGACCAAAATTCTTCAAAGCATTGAGGTAAGTTAGCTCGGTAATCCCCTAAGCGGTGGAGAGTCTTCTCGCACGTTGACACTCTCGCTCCTCCGAATATTGCCCACATTGGCCATAGGAGTGAGGCAGCAGCCGTTTTCTCGCGCGGGTTTTTCATTGAACTCCATCGAGTTTGACCGACGGCTCGTGAGGCTCATGAGTGGGAGGACGTCACAGAGTTCTGTTTTGGAGTTTCCGAATCGAATAGCCCGTCGTGATGATCGACGTGTGAGGGGGCTCGTCAAACAAAGATGTCGGATGCGATGGGAGAGGCGAAACGTTTGTTGTGGAATCAGAAGTCGCTTGGAATTCTTCCCTTGCGACGATGACTGTTCCAACAACTCAACCTCAACGAATGTTTTCAGCGCTCACACGGAACCCTCCTACCAGAATTCGAAAAAAATTACTACGAATCACAACTCATAGTGCTGGACACCTTGGAAAAATGCTTCACAAGAGTGAGTGCCCTCTTATTAGTCTTTTTCTGCTTGTTCCGCGTCAACACGAACTGGAAACTTTGGATCCCCCTCAAGTATTGACAGTGCAGTAAAGCCCAAGATGGAATATGTGTCAGTTCGGTGACTTCAGAAGCAGCAGCAACAGAGCCTCATGGTTTTTGTACCGGCGGAGGAAGGCAGGAGTAGAAACATTCCTCTCAAATTATTCTTTCCACCCTACAGCAAAGCATAACCGCAGAGAGGACCTTCGACGAGGCGATCCATGTGAAGGCTTTACTCCGAGAGCTTTGCAATCTGATGGACATGCCAGATTCACCAATGGTAACACCACTGAAAACATTGGCTTCAAAAGTGCTCAAAGCTCTCTCCCAAAACAACTTCAGCACTGTTTTCTCTCGGTATGTCACATCATTTCCACCCAGAGTGTTCTTTTGCGCCTCTATGTTGGCTTCGGTTTCTAAATGAGAACAAGTTTTGATTCGAAGTCAGTGGAAGCGATTACCGGTAGCGATTTACTCCTGGTGAAACGGTTGAGGCTCAAACTCTGATTCTCTGAACAGGATACAGAGCAAACTATCCGAGCTGTCAACTGCCACAGAGGAGCAAACCGATTTCTCCGACATAGAACTCATACAGCACATAAATTTGGATCTGGCACGATTAACAAAACTTCTAAACGGTAAGTGCTCATATCAGTTATTCTGCCGACGCTCTTGTCAGGAACACGTTGACATCAAATCACCGTCAACGAAGCTTCTCTTCAGTCTTCTGTGAGATCGCTGTGGACTAAAGCACCATGACTCCTTCCAGAAATTTCATTGAAAATGAAAACTCCCCGAAAGAACGCTTACGTGTGCTTGATGAACAGTCTGGAGAAAGCAATATGGAATTGGCTGGATACTTATCCGACAGAATTCATGGATCTACAAAAGAGGCCAGATGACGAGCTTGCTGAGGTGAAGTTTTGAGAGCTGAAAAGAAAGCGTACCGTTCACCCTATCGAGTTGGAATGAATCCTGAAGGACGACATGAGCTTGATTAACGTGTCAAATTTTGTTTGCGTGTTCAGATATGCGATCGTCTTTTCGAACAACTCGAATTATTCGCCGAATCCAACAAACGAAAAGCCCAGGCCTGGCCCCTGCAAATAATGCTGCTTCTCCTCTGTCCCACGATATTGGAAGAAATAGTCAACGCAGACGGAGGAGCCCCGTGCAGCCTCAAACATCAGAAGAAGGTATGATTTATAACGAGGAAATTATGCAAAACTCCGGATTCAGTCCAGCCGGGGCCGAGTTTTGAATTTATCTCCGGAATTGTCTCTGGTGTGTGAGCTCAAAGTTGGGATTTTGAAGGACGTCTGCCGTCGGCGTCTTCACAAAGCTTGATCTCATTGCAGAAAGCCTTCATCGACGCGGTTAAGAAGGCTCTACAGCCCCATGGAGCCTCGAAACAATTAACAGAAGGAGCGGCAGTAACTTGCGTCAAATTGTGCAAGGTAAGCCTCATCATGAGAGAATCAAAGCGGAAAGCCCTACGATCAGAATCACGTCTCCCGAAGAGATTGAAGCACATTGATCTCGGTCTCTCTTTCAGGCATCTACATACATCAACATATTGGATTCAACCAATGTCGTCTTCACACTAGTGCAATCTGTGATGCAGGTGAGGTTCGCCTAAGATTCTCAATCATAGAGAACTCCTCCTAGCTCCGATGATTTAGAATCTCACGAGATTCGCCTCATTCCAGGATCTGAAATTGCTATTGTTCAATCCATCGAAACCGTTTGTGAGATCAAGTTCTCAATCAGCGATGTGGGCGGACGTCGAAATGATGATCGACTGCTTTGTGTCCTGTTTCCGCATAAACCCTCACAACAACGAGGCACTCAAGGTTCGGAGTGGACTTGGAGTCGCTTTTTGTCAACTGACATGATATTTCCCGAATTCCCTCGGACTCGTATCCTGTTCTCATGCGGCCAAGTCAAAGCAATCCAATTTTCTCTCAGGTGTGTCTTCATCCTTCGAACAACGTGAACATGACCACTTACCACTACGTGTTACTCAGCGCCTTGCACAGGTCAGGGAAAATCCTAACTGAATTCAGCAAATCTAACTTCAAATATCTGCATCAATTAGTTATAATGATGAAAACAAATGGCCGGGATTCTAGCTGTAAAAAGATTCTCAGTTATCCGAATCTTTCGATAACTCACGTTGAATGTATTCAATCATAGAATCATCACTCAACCTCGGCTGCCCTGGTGGCCGCAAATTGATGTGCTTTACTCGAGGGCGGCGGACCTTCGCTCTCTTTTTACCGATACGATGAGTAAGGTAAAACATATGGTACGCTTCCTCCGATAAATTTAACTCTTTCCGTTCGTTGAGTTTTGGTTGCTGATACAATTTTCCTCGACGATTCCCCCCTAGGGGTATCCCCGTTCCCAGATGTCCAAGCTTGTTACCCATTATTCGGATGTTTCCGGCTCGTTTTCGCTCCATAAGTCGGTGGTTTCTTCCAAATTTTTCTGAACTTTGATTCTGAGAACCTTTTCCACCTCCACGTCAGGTATCAACTTCCCTCCCGGCGCACACTTCATTGCGCATGATAAGTTCGTTAACTCTGAAAGAGAAAGTAAGTACGCTGAAGTTCAAAGAAAGAGGCGAAGAAACTCTGGGTCACCGGAACATCATGCTTCTTCTCGTGCGACTGTGCCGAGCGGACCCAATGCTCATGCTGAGTGTAAGTATCTCTGCCTGGATGTGGTTTATCATGTCTCAATTGTAGGCAACAGAACTTCAGAGGTGAACTCTGAAAGGTGACGCAAGCTCCGAGGACGAACGTGAGCAGGTCTACAGAACTTCTCCCTAATTTGAGCGTATTTGTAGAATCCCGGAAAAGCAGGACATGAGATTCAGGCCTCAACGTTGGGGCTTCTCAACGGCCTGGTCGCCCTCATGCTGAATCAAGCCATACCCGACATAGCGCAGGAAGCGATGGAAGCATCTCTAGTTCTGCATCATCCCGACAACATCGAGTTGTGGAATCCAGAAGCCCCGATCAATTCCTTCTGGGATATAAGTTCACAGGTGATATTTTCAATTGCGCAAAAACTGGCACAACACCAGGTGTCGAACTTCGCCGAAATACTGAAATGGTTACGTGAGGTCTTGAAATGCCGGAACGCGTTCCTACGAAGGTGAGTCAGCCACACGGGCTGCTTTCGGAACTTTGTTGGAATGATCGCCCGGATCGGGATCTGTGTGAGGATCGCGTCATTCAGCTAATTCGAGCTTACATTGTTCGTTTCAGACACAGAGAGTATGCCAATCTAGGGAGTCACGTTGCCATTTGTAAGCAATGCCAGATCAAGCAAGAAATGGTGTGGTTTACCTACTTGTGGTCGATCGACATTGAAGCCGTCCTTGTAGCGATGTCATGCTTCGCGCTAAGTTGCGAAGAAGCAGATGTAAGATGCGGACAGGACGACCTTAGTGTCAATTATCTGATGCCCAACTACGTCGTCTACATGGAGATTGCGGCAGCATCACAAGTTCTGCTGACGGGTCGTGCAGCGCTCCAAAAGCGCATTATGGCCCTGTTGCGGAAAGTCCAGCACTGTACGCCAGGCTGCCTATTGGCCTGGGAGGACAGCTTTGTCACCTGGACTTACACTAGCGCCGTTTTAAGCAGCTATCCAAAAGCCAAACTGGATGAAATCACCATAGGCGATAATGTTCATCGGGCAGCTATAATCAAACGACGGGCATCACACGCCACAACGGATCACGATTTCGAGGATCTGATCAATGAATGGGCCAACATGACAGGGTTTCTCGCTGCCCTAGGCGGCGTCTGCCTTCAAAGGAAAAACGTCAACAAATCCCAGGGTCAGCGAGGAACTTTAACCGGCCGCACACGTTCTGTGAATACGACACTTTCCGTCGACCGGCAATCGAACGACCGAGAACAACCGAGTGCAAATCAACAGTCACAACAACAGCCGCAGCAGCAGCAGCAACAGTTGAAACAGCAACAACAACAGCAGCAGCAGCAACAACAAGACTTACGACAACCGCAGCAGCAACAGCAAGTACAACAGCAGCCTTTACAGCAGCAGCAACAACAACAACAAATTCAGCAGCAACAGCTGCAGCAGCAACAACAACAACAAATTCAGCAGCAACAGCTGCAGCAGCAACAACAACAACAAATTCAGCAGCAACAGCTGCAGCAGCAGCAGCAACAACAACAGCAGCTACAGCAGCAACAACAACAACATCAGCAGCTTCTACAACAACAACAGCAACAGTTGCTACTGCAGCAGCAGCAACAGCAACAACAACAAACATCACCGCATCAGCAGCCGCCGCAACCGCTGCCTCAAGGGCAGCAGGCACAACAATCGCAACAGCTGCAGCCGACGCAACAACCTTCACAACAGCTGCAGCAGCCATCCCAACAATCACAGCAGCAACAACAACAATCGCAACAACAAGCTCAGCAAAATCCACAACAGCCACAACAACAACAGCAGCAGCAACAACAATCGAGTCCACAGTTTCCACAAGCAGGTGGAACAGCTCCGTCGCGGGAGTGCACGCGGGAATCTTCGATGTCACTCCCTCCTGGATCAACATCAGCGACTTCGAGCACACAAACCGCCAAAGATCAGCAGCGCGAGCAGAATCGAAAAATGTTGGGGACCAGCTTGGAGGTGAGCTCTACTTATTGCCCGGTGTTCGATTTCGTGGGTCAAGTACTAAAGTTGCTGACGTGCACCAATGAGAAATTTGGAACTCAGATACAGAAACACGTCAAAGACCTGGTGGCGCATGAGATGGCGCCCTCACTCTATCCAATGTTGTTTGATCAGGTGAAAGCCAACATCGATAAGTTTTTCGACTCGCAGGGCCAAGTAGCCGTCAACGACACGAACACTCTTTTCGTAGAACACATCATTTTCATTATCAAGTCGATACTCGAAAGACGCGGCGAACACAATGCCGAGCACTTGGGTGTCACCTCCATGGAATCGCTAATGCTTGCTATTGTAAGATACGTGCGCCATCTCGACACGACCGTGCACGCGATCCAGATTAAGACCAAGCTGTGTCAGCTGGTCGAGGTTATGATGGGACGTCGGGACGACTTTTCGTTCCGACACGAGATGAAGTTCCGCAACAAGATGGTCGAATACCTGACCGACTGGGTCATGGGGAACTCCCATCAGATCGCGCCGCCGTCGAGCGGCGATGTCACCGCCATGACCCGCGACCTCGACCAGGCGTGCATGCGGGCAGTGGCCGCACTTCTCCTCGGGCTTCCACTTCAACCGGAGGAAAACGACCGAGGGGATTTAATGGAAGCAAAGTCACAACTGTTCCTAAAGTACTTCTCACTATTCATGAATCTCTTGAACGAATGTACGGAAACCCCTGACGATTGCAAGGATGGTCTCGGACCCGCGTCGTTACCCTCTGGCACCACAGTAGCAGTTCGTAATCTCAGAATGACAGCAGCAGTATTGACCGAGCTCCGTAGAGTAACCATTCAAGCTATGTCAAACCTTCTAAGCGCCAACATTGACTCCGGTCTGATGCACTCGATCGGACTCGGATACCACAAAGATCTGCAGACTCGCGCTGCGTTTATGGAAGTGCTCACCAAGATCCTTCAGCAGGGCACCGAATTCGATATGCTGGCCGAAACAGTCCTCGCCGACAGATACGAACAGTTAGTCCAGCTGGTCACCATGATCGGTGACAAGGGCGAACTCCCGATCGCCATGGCCTTGGCCAGTGTTGTCGTCACTCCCCAAATGGACGAGTTAGCCAGGGTATTCGTTACGTTGTTCGATGCCAAACATTTGTTAAGTCCACTTTTGTGGAACATGTTCTACAAGGAAGTCGAGTTATCCGACTGTATGACAACGCTGTTCCGTGGGAACTCGCTCGGCAGTAAAATCATGGCCTTCTGCTTCAAAATCTACGGGGCCTCGTACCTCCTCAACCTTTTGGGCCCGTTGATCCTCCCGCTACTGGATCCTCCGGCAAACCACGTTTCGTACGAAGTGGATCCGGCGCGTATCGATTCCACGGATAATTTAGAAGAAAATCGGCTCAATCTGCTCCAGCTGACGAGCCGTGTGTTCACGGCCATTGTACAGTCTGCCGAGAATTTCCCGCCGCAACTGCGGTCAATGTGCCATTGCCTTTACCAAGTTCTCAACAAGAGATTTCCAAATTACCCTCACAATCTGTCGGCGGTAGGAACTGTAATTTACCTGCGATTCATAAATCCGGCCATAGTTGCCCCGTACGAAATGGGCATCGTGGACCGTCAGCCGTCGTCGAGAACAAAACGTGGCTTAATGCTCATGTCGAAAATTCTACAAAACATCGCAAATCATATCGAGTTCTCCAAAGAACAGCATATGGTTCCGTTCAACGATTTCTTGCGCGCTAACTTCGAGACCAATCGCCGATGGGTGATGCAAATCACGTCGGACTGTGAGCCCAACGACGCAACGACTCATGCCATGCCGTTTATCAGCGACGCAAACGTACACGCCCTCCACCGTCTGCTCTGGAACCATCAGGAAAAGATTGGAGACTACCTGTCGTCGTCCAGAGATCATAAGGCGGTGGGAAGACGACCTTTTGACAAAATGGCAACGTTGCTAGCGTATCTGGGCCCACCCGAACACAAGCCTATGGACTCGCAATGGTCGAGCATGGACATGACTTCCACGAAATTCGAGGAGTTCATGAATCGACATAACGTCCTCGAGAAGGACGAATACAAATCGATCAAATCACTGAATCTTTTCTATCAGAGCGGTACGAGTAAAGCGGGCCATCCGGTCTTCTACTATATTGCACGCCGTTACAAAATCGGTGAGGTGAATGGAGATCTCCTCATGTATCATGTCATCCAAGTTCTCAAGCCTTACTGTAAAAAGCCAATCGAAGTGGTTATCGATTTCACGCATACGTCGGCTGACAACCGATTCCGGACCGAATATCTACAGAAATGGTTCCTCGTGATGCCGGACGTCGTCATGGAGAACGTTCAGGCTGTCTATATCTATAACTGCAATTCGTGGGTGCGCGAATACACTAAATACCATGAGCGCATTCTCGCACCGATCAAGGGTTCGAGAAAACTCCTGTTCGTCGAGTCGCCGACACGTCTCAGCGACTTCATCGACGTCGAACAGCTGCAGCTACCCGGTGCGACGCTCAGCCTCGAAGAAGATCTCAAAGTGTTCAACAACGCCTTGAAACTCAGCCACAAAGACACCAAGGTCGCAATCAAAGTTGGGCCGACCGCCATCCAGGTGACATCCGCCGAAAAAACCAAAGTCTTATCGCATTCTGTACTGCTGAACGATGTCTACTACGCATCGGAGATAGAGGAGGTCTGTCTGGTCGACGACAACCAATTCACTCTGACCATTGCGGACGAGAGTGGACCTCTTTCGTTCATACACAACGATTGCGATACTATCGTACAGGCAATTATCCACATCCGGACCCGCTGGGAGCTTTCGCAACCGGACTCGGTGACTGTACACACCAAAATTCGGCCCAAAGATGTTCCTGGAACACTGCTCAACATGGCCTTGTTGAACCTCGGTTCGGCAGACCCTAGTCTCCGAACGGCAGCTTACAACCTGATGTGCGCGCTCACGCAAACTTTCGACCTTAAGATCGATGGCCAACTGCTGGAAACGAACGGGCTCTGCATTCCGTCGAACAACACGATATTCATCAAGCAGATCAGTGATAAACTCTCGCAGTCTGCGTATCATCTCACGCTGGAGTTTCTCGAGGAATGCATCCAAGGCTTTTCGAACTCTTCAATCGAGCTGAAACATCTCTGCCTCGAATACATGACGCCGTGGCTACCGAATCTCACCCGTTTCTGCAAACACACCGACGACCAACGGCGCCAACGGGTCGCCTCGATCCTCGACAAACTCATCACGTTAACAATCGAAGAAATTGAAATGTATCCCAGCATACAAGCTAAAATTTGGGGTAAGATGGGTCAGGTGTCAGACCTGTTGGACATGGTTCTGGATAGTTTCATCAAGCGGAGTGTGACAGGAGGCCTCGGATCTTTACAATCGGAAATCATGGCCGATACCGCGGTGGCGTTGGCTTCGGCCAACGTCCAATTGGTTGCCATGAAAGTTATCAGCAGGTTATGCCGCGTAATTGAGCGTACCTGTAACTCACCGACTACCTGTTTAGAACAGCATCTAATGTGGAACGACATCGCCGTTTTGGCGAGATACCTCCTCATGTTATCGTTCAACAATTCGCTGGACGGTGAGTTCTCTCAGCTGTTCCGTTTCTCTTTGTTCGGATATGTCCCGTAGTTGCGCAAACTTCCTCCAGAAACAAAACGAGCAAGCGAGCAACCACTAACGCGGTTTCTCTTCCTCTTTACAGTTGCCAGCCATCTTCCTTATCTGTTTCACATAATCACCTTGTTGGTCCACACCGGACCCCTGTCACTTCGCGCGTCGATCCACGGCCTTGTGATCAATGTTATCCATTCGCTGTGCACATGTTCGAAGCCTTCGTTCAGCGACGCAAAACACATCTTGCGTCTTTCGCTGGACGAGTTCTCACTTCCGAAATTCTACCTCTTGTTTGGCATCTCGAAAGTTAAATCAACTGCAGTTACAGCCTTCCGAAACAACTACAGGCAGAATGATCTTCACATCGATCGGCTCTTTACTAGTATCGGAAGCGATTCAGAGAAAATACCACTAACATCTCTCGAAGTCATCACCGACGCGCTGCTCGAAATCATGGAGGCATGCATTAAGAATGTTCCCGGCTCAGATTGGCTGCAACAATGGACCACGCTCGCGAAAAGTTTCGCGTTCCGCTACAATCCAGCTATTCAATCACGAGCTCTAATCGTCTTCGGCTGCATCTCGAAATCCATCAAGGATCAAGAAGTCAGACAGCTGCTGCGCATACTCGTCAAAGCACTCGAGTCGTTCACGGACATGCAGCTGATCGAATCTATAATCATGTGTCTCACCAGACTGCAACCGCTGATTCGTCCCGAATCGCCGATCCACCGATCATTGTTCTGGGTTGCAATTTTTGTGCTCGAATTGGACGAAATGAAACTCTATGCCGCAGGACTGGCGCTGTTGGAGCAGAACCTCCACACGCTAGATTCCCAAGGAATGTTTGAAGCTCCAAACACGCTTAAAAATATCATGATGGCAACACGCGATCCCCTAGAATGGCATTTCAAACAACTGGACCATTACGTGGGTCTGTCTTTCACCTTCCATTTCCACTTTGCTCTTGTTGGCCATTTGGCCAAAGGCTACAGACATCCATCTGCTACGACAGTCTCACGAACCACCCGTGTCCTGAATACTCTCCTAACCATTGTCGCCAAACCACACAAACGGGACAAGTTCGAAGTGACCGCCGAATCGGTCGCCTACCTGTGCGCATTGGTCGCAGTCTCTGAAGAGGTGCGATCCCGTTGTCACCTTAAGCATCGGACAACGCCGGCCATTACAATGAACCGACCGGCGGAATCCGGTGCTACCAGTCCAGTGAACCCGGTTTCACCGAAAAAGGAAAATCCGAATCTACTGTCAAAGTGTGTCTCTGCGGGACAGACGCAAACAAGGTCGTTTGACACCGGTATGTCAAAAAATTTCTGTGACCCTCTCGTTCTCTCCTTCGATATCGAGTCATCTACTTACTCTATAATCATAGCTGTCATGCAGAAAATACCATACCTTTCGAAGAGGTCATGTGAATAAGGTTCCCTCTTCTAACTCCCACGGTTCCATCCGTGTTTCTCTTTCCCCTCCCAGCGATGGACGGTGTGTCTGGAAGCAACCAACGGATGGTTCTCCGGTCGAGCTCGGCACCATCGACGGCTCAGGGACAAAAGCTGCGGGAACACTCGATGGACGAAGGACCGTCCTCATCAGGATTCCATAATCAAACCCTATCCACTCACGCCCAGTCGGTCTTTTCGCCACAACAACTTCCCGCGGCTTCGGCTCCACCTGCACATAGGGAATGTCATCCGTCGGAACATGACCCCTCACCACAGCCGTCAGCTCCACCGGTTCCAGATACGCCCGTCGAAGCCAGTCGAGTTTCGATCTCGAACGAAGACAACGTCCTGCTGGATCCTGAGGTCTTGGTGGAATTCTCCCAGCAGGCGTTGGCGTTGACGATTTTGGCAACACTCGTCAGATGTACTACTGACGAAAATGAGGTCTGCTTCCTAGGAAACCGTACATTCACATGAAGCAAGTCTGTCCAAGATATAAGACCTTGATCTCTGCTTCCAAACTCGACTTAACACGATCCTTGTTCTACAGGCACGCATTCTGTACGAATACCTCGCTGAGGCCTCTGTCGTATTTCCCAAAGTGTTCCCTGTAATCATTCCACTGCTCGATGGGAAAATCAATAGTGTCGTTTCTATGGGCTATGACCAAATAATCCTTTCGGCCGTGCAATGCATCATCAAAAACATGGTGGTGTTCTGTGAAGAACAATATCAAAACCAAATGCATCTATATCTACAAAGTAAGTTCCCTTCCTCGGAGCGAGTGACTCGATTGAGGCTTCTGTTTGACCTCACAAAAATCGCGCATTCACCCCTTCCAGGCATCGGCTTTGGCGGGCTCTGGAGATTCGCCGGACCTTTTGAAACGACGAAACCAACCCCCGCCAACACTCAGACTCAACCGGCATCATTCGACAGCGTGGACTTGTTCGTCAATGCCCTTGAAGCTATGGTGGACACATGTATTACGGGTAAGTGGTGATCCATCGAAATTTCCATCCAAAATGTTCCTAATCGCTCCAGCCGAATCGATACGAGCGGGTAAAAATGTTCTAGGAGATGAGGATCATGAGCCCGGCAATAGTGAGATACTTCAGCACTATCCATCGTCACTGTCAGTGGCGTCAACCATAAACCTTTCGTCCTCGATGTCGAGCCTAGCCCTGGGATCTCCGACGGAGAAGGTTCGCATTAACTAGGAAACTTACAGATAATCACCAATTCATCCGCTTTCGTCGGTTATCGATTAGACGATGGAGAACCGGCGAATATTTGGTGATCTATTCTTTGCAGGAAATGGCCGCTGCAACCACGTCGAACGCATCGGCCTCTACTAGCGGTGAAGCTTCTAGAAGCCATCCTCAACTCCCGCGGCAACGGTCTCTTCGCGCGTCCCAGTCCAAACAGCAGAGGACGCCCCAGGGAGAATAGCATTCAAAGCTGTCTCGGGCATCAAAAGCGAACTCTGCTTCTTGGCCTGGAGACTTGAACCTAGAGTACATCTCCACCGTGAGCTGCCAAGGGGGTGTCGAATCAGCTCAGAGTGAGAATGTTGCGAGCAGCTCTCAACGAGAAATGTCTCGAAGAACTCTGTTGGACGAGCCCATCAATTTCACCTGAAACGAACAACCTCAACATCTTCTTTTCAGTTGTTTTTCCGAATATCAAACACCACAACCGGGTTTCGCTCGGGATCATTGGAGCAACCCATATAATTACCTAAATACTTAATTAATTACGCAACCAGAGAGCTTCCTTTCAATTATTAGTCTCAGTCAGAGAGAAACAGAGATATACAGAAGGTTGGAAGGAAGAACGGAAAGAACTAAAGGAGGCGATGTGAGACAAAGAGTTTATCAATTTAATCTTTGCTATTTGAAGTCAAGTGTATATGCTGCATCGGTTTAGTCGCATATCAATACCAAACTTGGATGGCGGCGTCAAACTGTGGATGCGTTGTGAGAATTGCCATTGTAAAACAATCTCACTTCAACAAACAACCGGAGGTGAAGGCGACTTAGGGAGGAAAGGAGCAAAAGAATCCACGGAGGTAGCAGAATTTTTTCCGACAAGGGAGAAATTCTACTTTTACTGAGCGAGAGAGAGAAAGAGAGAGAGAAAGAAAGTAAGACAGATGAGGAGCTATACATACCTTACATTATATATGTCTTCATAAGTAATGAACGGGAACTCATGCCTCGGGCATTTCTGCCGGGCTACCGTATTGTGCAGTTTTAAGCAAACCCGAACATACATATGTACGTATGCCTGTGTGTACGTATGTCGGGGGGCGTTTTTTCTGAGATTGAAAGATAATATTCGATGTTCAAAGCACATTTTTTGAAGGCTGTTGCACTTTGAGCTTGAATTCACTGGTGTTCGTTCGCCTAATTTCGCCTGCTTCCATCGCAATCCCAATCACTGGTAGAGTTTCGATTTGGGTCTGAGCTGTGAGCGCTTGATTCATCGCTCGACAGCTTTGGTTCACTTGAGGGGGAACTCGTGCTACTTCTGAAGTTTGCCGAGCTTCCTTCCCATCAGCTGATCCTGAAACTGCCGTGCCGTTTAGTCAGTCTCAGGTGACAACTCCCCGGTTTGTTCAAATGCTGATTTTCTCATCGAGGATGATTGCCCGGTTTCGGTCGTTCTCATTCGTCAGTTCGTCTGTTCTTTTTCGTCATGGCGAACTTATAGAACAAAAACGCTAGTCACTTTCATTGCAATTTTTAAGTATAGTGGAGACGTATTCGGATCTGGAGAGTTCTCGCCGACGATCGCATGTTTCTTTCTGTCGGCACAAAATCGCACGGTCCCCAGGGTTTGCTTTTCTAGCCGGATATCCGATTGGTCGAAGCGGTCTTTGGCGATCACGACGACGAACTCGCGTTCGGGCTCTCATCCGACCATCTTTTCAACCTCATCAGAGTTTTTTCAAGCACGCCTTTCTTCTTTACACGGAGCGAAAACAAACTCAAGCTTGCATTCATTGATTATCATCATTATTATTATGATTGTTAGGCGAGCTCGGAGACGAGCGGAGAACTTTCCGACGTATTTCGCAGTCAGCTGACTATTTCGGCTCCGAACGGAACAATCTGCTGGTTGTGGAATCGCTGAGTGAGCCCGGCTCTAAACTCGAGCTTCATAAGAATGTGTTCAGTGTGTTAAAAACTATTATCAAGATACGGTATAAATAAGATAGATTGTAGAGAAAAAGGACGAGCGAGAGAGAGAGACAAAACATACTTACCTACATAAATAATTGCTAAGGTAAAACTCTAGGAAAGTGTCATCCGGAGAAGAAGTACGATAACACTCTATGATCTCTGAATTGCTCTGTTATTTTATTCTGATAAAAAAAATGTCGATTGATTACTCGGAGACAAAATCAGTCTGTTCGACAGATTGAACTTGGGAAGGCCTCCACAACAAAGGGCCGAAAACCTTGTTGATGTTGAAGACGAGGACAAGCTGATGTTGTATTAAAATACTTGATTGAGGAATCATGGGAAAACGGGGTTATCCAGCTGTCCAGGAATGCGTGAGGGAGAGAAAAACCAAAAGTGTCAAAGGCAAGGAAATAAACGGGTACGGGTATTTAAGTCAAGCTACTTTGTTCTCTTTTTTGGCATCATGTGAAGCACTGAATCTTTCAGTGCACAAAACTGTCCAACTCATGAGGAAACTTCCGTACGAATAGCCTGGTGTATTAATGAAGGTTTCCTCTCAACTCTGTTTTCCTGATCCATAAAGGTTTACAACAAAATGAAATCAAACTGTTTTCCAGGTCATATGGAATTACAAACTTTTTATTTGCTTTACAGTATTATTATTCGTAGGTTTTCGCTCACGCAATCTTAGCACTTTCGGCTGAGCCTGGAGAGACCGTAAACTTTTGTATACACTGAGGCCCTTGTTTCTGATTCTCATATATCATATTGATTATCTCGACGCCTCTGAGCTTGCGGACTCTCCCACTCTGCTGTCTCATCCTCTGAAAACTCTCCACGAATCAGAACCGAAAACCGAGATTCCGCTAGTTGACTTAATCTCCATCAACCCAAGAGTCATAGGATCGAGCCGTGAGTATTTCCGGCCTTATGGCAACCACTGTGGGTCAATCAGTATCCGTGAGAGTTATAAACGTATAATCGTATGAATCGGAGCACTGCGAAACTGTCTTCACGGAGGAAGTGAAATGCAAAATTCGAATCACACGCTCCCGAATAAACCTGTTGATGTATCAGAACTCATGAAACGCTATTCACTGCTGGGCGCGGCTCCAATCAGCAATATCCACTTCAGAGGGGACTATCCGGACAATTCCGGCCGATTTCAAATGAGCGATTGTTTCGCACCTGTCTTCAAACTCCACGCAAATTTTCTTGTGGAATGTGGAACTTCTCATTCATTTTCTTCAATGGACAACATACCCTTTTACGATCGCTAACAAGATTTTTGAAATCAGAGGAGTGGAGCTAAACATATAAACAGTTAATACGAGGTCCATTCGTCAATTGTAGGGGAATATTGGCTGACGCAAGACTTTTGTGACCGTCGAAAACAAAAAGCAGTCTCGGGATCCGCCTAGCGAAGGCAAAATAGCGGTAGTACCGCATGAAGCAAATCGGTGTGTGACAACAGAGCTCCTCTCTGATAAGTTGGGTTCCAGCTCGGCGAGCCTCATTTTTCAAGGAGATTCGTCTAGACATTATTCGGTCACTTTTCTCTGTCTACTCGTCGTGATAATTCCGTCTCCTGAGCGCACCCAGGCGGAGTCTCTCCTTTTCCAGATCAGTTTCCAGTTCCAAAACTCGGACCTGTGGAAGAGATAGAACTCATGAGTCTCTTGCTCGCGTCCTACCAAATGCGTTACAACTGAGACGATCGCTATTCCGCGGGTTTGCTCGTTCTTCTCAATTTGCAGAAGCTCTCGATGATGTCCGTCCGCATTGCTCACCTGGAGTTCCATTTCGAGGCGTTTGGCTTGATGCAGGCTTAACCCTTCGAGGGTGTCCCTTGTCTCTTCGACCTGTAATTGGTAACAATGGATAAGGCATCGCACGATGCTTGGTTTCATGTCCAAGCGTGGATACTCTTTGTTGATACCGACCTTCTGGCGGCAACTTTTGACCGTGGCGATGACGTTCGCCGTATTCTCTCTGACGTCTTTGCTCGCTGCTCCCAAGGCTGCCAGTCGTGTTGATTTCCTGTCGGCTTTGACCTGAAGAGAGCGGAAATCATCCGAAATGTAAGAATCCGGTGACGAATCAGCTTCTTCGCCAGAAACGGGTCTTGATATCAATGGAAACGAACAATCAAACATCCGGAACGGAATCGCCGAACTTCGAACAAACCTTGCTCGCGACGAGGAGCTGTGCTGTAGCCGCGGAAATCTCTTGGGACGCAACAATGAGCTCTTCCATTTTCGCTCCGTGGACCACGCAGCGATCAGCGGCTTCCACCAAAAGGTTTGCCGCGATTCCCACAACTTTGGCTGCCGAAATCAAACCTGCAACGTGGGTATTAGTCAGTACAAGAACGGCTCAACTACGTGGAGAGCATTCCTCCTTGGGCGCGAAGGAAACAGTAGTAACGGACGAACGAACAAACAAACCTTCGGTCCATCTGTGGTTTTTCGTGAAGAATTCCTTCGAGAATCCTCCGATCTCATCTTGCAGGTATCTCGCAGCTTTGACTAGGACCATCACCGACGACATGAGTGAGCGGCACGCGTCGAGGATGCGACCGTTGACTTCGAGTTTGACACCTTGATCCGTACTTCGAGATTTGTCGAGAATTTCCGAGATTCTCTTCGTCGCGTCAGCTATGGCTCTGTCCATTTGCGAGAGTTCTTCTTGCAGCAAATGCCCGATGTCCTCATTCGTTTTGTTCTGAAAGCGAAATACGTGCAGCAACGGTTGCGGCGAAGCGTTGAGGAATATTTTCGCACGCGAATCGGCTTCGTGGGAGAAGAAAAGATCGCTCGACGTACCTGATCTTTGAGGCATAATGTTTCCACACAGACCACTAAACTCTTGAGGTTAGAGAGGCAACTCGTTGTATCTACACGACCGCCTCGGATACCTGCAATTTCATGGTTTAGAAGGTGGATTAGAAGGATATATATCGCGGATTGAATGTACCTGAAACGATGCACCACACTCACTTCTCAACAGTTCGATGGTGGTCTGGCCCACCAGGCGGGCCTTGGTTACGATATCATGGCTTGATTCAACGTTGGGGCAATGATGCGCGCTGGCCTGAAAACAAACCAAACGCTTCATTACAGACCTTCGTTCCAGCGGCAACTGAGCCGGTGTTACATATGGAAATTTCTGTTACCTTTGCGCTCTGTAAAAGTTGATACATTTGATGAGAGAGTGTGAAACAGGTTGCTTGCAGCTGATAATCTTCATCGGCATTGGCGGCAGTGTTGCCCCCCATCGACTTCAAAGTAGTCTCAACAATCTCAGCGTTCTGCAGGAAACGATCCTGGTCGAACGGGATGTCCAGTTCCGATACGGAGCCGTCCAGAACGGCTTCGGCCACACCCACGAGAGCTGTTTGCCACGCAGATTGTTTCTGGAAGGAACGGATTTCCAATTGAACTGCACAGACAGAGAACGATCAACTGCTGCTGAAGATTCCTTCAAACTCCAGTAGCTCGTGCGTTACCTCGCTGTGCTGCGCGGCATCGGAGCTCTGTTGGTGGACCTTCTTTTCGAGTTCAGCTTTCGCTCGAAGTAACCCGATGTGTTCCTCGCGAAGTTTGGTGTAGACTTCTTTCATTTTGAGGAATTTCTCTTCGTTCTGTTTGGCTTTCTTCTCGAGTTGCTGTAACTGTTCCTGCATGGCAGCCGAGATCTTGAAAACGAAGAAAATATTCAGTTGCGATTCCAAAGTGAAAATGAAAAGTGACATCTGGTATCTTGATCCAGATCGTAATGCGCACCTGCTGAGATTCGAAGCGAGCCGCGAGCTGCATCTGCAACTGTCGAACGTTCTCCTGCTCCATACCGAGTTGGTTTTCTTGCTGAGCCTGCAACGGAGCCGGAAAGTTCAGAAAAAATATTCCGTCTACACACTCGTGTTTACTTTCGCGTTTCAACTCTCACCTGCTGGAGTCGCAGCTCATTGATAACATGATCGTCTTCGAGACGGATTCTCTGCACATCGATTCTAGCTTCTTCGAGCTCTTTGAGTAACTGCTCAATGATTGCATCCTTGCGCTGAGCTAGGTCATTATCCACGGAAGCGGTTCTCGGAGGAGGCGGAGGACTTGCACCGTCCAAGATCGACTGGTGAATCTGTCGGAAAGAGCCGAAAACTCATTCTCAGTCGAGCAAACTACCAAGTTGTTAAGTGAACTCCGAGTGGACAGAGTCGTAATTTCCGTACCGGAGACGACGTGTCGATGAGATCCTCGGCGACTTCCGGTTGCGACGGAAGAACCACAACAGGTCGGACGTGTGAGTTCAATTCCGAAGCTTTCAGCAAATTGGGGGGATGCGGAGGAAGCGAAGGCACCTACAAGAGTTATCCATTCCACGAAACTGAATTTAATTCCTTATTTCCTAGAAACCCGTCCGAGAAGCAGCGAGCTCCAAAATCGAAGTCTTTGATTCTCTTTGAAACCAAAACTGACCTGTACAAGAGTTTTGAAATATTGAAGATTGGCACAGTTGGCGTAGAACACGTGAAGTTGCTTAAATTGTGCGAGGAAGCGATCGCGGTGTCCCTGAAGTAGAATGTTCGGTTAAATGACATCGTCGCCTCGGGATCTTGAAGTTTCTGAATTGAGGACCCGCGGACTCATCTCCCATCGTCGATCACTTGCTTCTATCATAAACTCACTTGTAAGGTGTCGGCGGGCAGTTGCGCGTGCAGACTGAATAGGATTTTGACGGCGAAGTCGTAAAGTTGGGACGAGTCCTGTGAAGAAAATCGATTGATCAGATCAATTATTATCGATGACGGAAGGGCTTCGTTTTATATTCTTCGTTGGAACAGCCATCCTTCAGCGCGATATGATTTTCAGAGGAGATGTGACTGCTGGGAGCTTGCCTGAATGCAGCAGATGAGGGGCGCCAAACGGCATTGGCCGGAGTTGGTCATCGAATTGGAACGAGCCATGTCCAATGAGCCGAAAACAGCCGCTTGTAGTGAAAGCACTTTTTCCATGTAATCGAAAATATCGCAGGCGAACTGTTGATGGAATGAATCTCATTAATTTTCTCTGATTCAATCTCATAGAGGAACATCAGAACGACACCATTATTCGATCGATGATTCACTGCGTTGTAACTCACCTGGAAGGTCACGTTGACATCGCCTTCAGAGATCGCAACAAGTTGTTCGTCTGAGAGCGTCAGAGTGCCTGGTATTCCTTGATATCTGGAGAAAATATACATGTTTGTATGTGACGTCATGACGTGGAGCAGATTTATTCGATTACAACTGCGTTCAAACTCTCCTGGCGAAAGCGAAAGCTTCTTACCTGGCGTGGAATTTGAGCTTCTGGAGGATCAGAGCACAGTAGAGCTCAATGAGGCGACCGTATCCTTCGTTTAACAGGCCCCAAAGTCGGCCGAGGTCACCAAATTTGTTCATGTATCTAGAAACCGTCGTTCAATTACTACAAACTCATCTGATATTCATCGAATTTAGAATATATTTCATGCTGAGCAACGACTCTGTTGTGAAAACGGATCCAATCATTCCATAATCGATCCACAAGAGTTGATTTAGAAGTAATAAACCGTAGGTATAGCTTGCAAAATATATCCCGCAGTGTCTCGCATCGCTCGCATTCCCGAAGCAGTACTTTGCTCCGTGGCAGCTCAAGACCACCATCGTGGCTGGAATGGATTCACTCCTTGACCATCTCTAATCCGAGCGGCCACGACGGCTCAGAGGAATGCAAAATTATTCTTCGAGAGGTTTCGAATTACAAATAGATTTTCTCGACGAGGGAATCGGACGTCCCGCTTCGGATTTCAAGTTGAAATCTCCGTAAACATTGGATCGATATCCCTCTGCTGACCGTAAAAGGAACCGCTTTGCGATACAAACTGTTCCGAGGGCTTCGATATGCAAGTGAGCCGTGAATCAAACTTGACAGAGCATTAATCGCGAACTCGAAGGCTGACTGAGTGGAGCCCGGAGATATATTTGGACTTTCTGAACCTGACTATTTCTTGTTCATGAAATCGAGCTCGCTGCCGTCGTTGCATTCACGCTGAAAACATTTCCGTTCATCTCGATTGAATGTTTACATCACAAGGTACGCGTAGGAGAAAACAGAGGCACACCCACCGGAAGCTAACATTGATGCATTTATCGTGGCCTTCGCGCAGGAGTTTATGGACGACGTAGCAAAACTTCCAAGCCAGTATCGGGTTTTCTTGCACTGGCAACCTCATTGCGAACTCCCAGAACGTGTACGGACCTAGAAATTCATTTGACTTTATTACCGGATCGATGGAATAATGTCGCCACAGCTGCTCGTGTAACTGTCGTGCGTACCAATAACAGGCTTTAGTCAACAGCTCACGTCTGACAGATCGATACATCGATGTCTTTGTCTCTCCAGCCTTGACTCTTGCGCGGTAGGAGCGGAGGTCTACGATTAAATTGTTTTGAATGAATCAATTTGCGGTATTCTGCGATGGCCACACTCTGTCTCATGCAATCAGCGTCAATAGAAAGACTAGCGGGCCGGGTAAATCAGAGAGGCCCCCAACCGGTTCGCGCTGTCTACTTGGCTTCGTATGGAGTAACAATATCATCTATGTTGTACCAAGGTGATTTGGAATGTTTGCAAGCCCGGTCTCGGCAAAAATCGCTTCCATTGTGATTCACCGTCCACAAACTGAGTGTCTTTCTGTGGGCCGGGCGGCGAATAATAATCCCAGCGACATATATCGAAAGAGATTCGGTGAAAGACCCGGAAGATCAGAAGCATCTTAAAGCGAAATAAAAGACAGATTGGATCCTATAGTGGGCGCTAAAAAGTAGAGACTCTCTTGAGGGACTTGGCTATTCAGTCTCACTGATCAGAAACGATGAACAACCGCTCCAAGTGGAGACGAGACGCTTGGGTTTGTTCGGAGAGAAATGCAAACGATCACCCGGTGGAACGCTGCCAAACGGCCGGGCAACGCTGCATTGTCAAGTCTAGTTGTCAAAAGAAACGTCTTCACTGTTTTTATTACTCACCGCGTTCTTGGTGAGTTCCTATCAGGATAAAACGGACATGCTTCTCCTTCACCGAACCTTCGGTTGTGTTGATAGCTTTTTGAATGCTGAGAGCTTGGAGTTTCTCGAAGTTCTCCCGTTCTGTGTCGAGAGCGTTCGACGTACGCCGGGACCCCATGAGTCCTTTGGGTAGAGTAGCCATGTCAGCAGGGGTTTTCGGACGAACCGCACAACGAGCAGTACAATCCGGTGGATTTTCTGAAGTTTTTTCTCAGAACACGGTGTTTTGCTGACTCCTCGCAAAAATAACGGCGTCACGAAACGTTGTCATGAAATGGTGGAGACGGCAGCGCAAGTTTCATTCACCACTCAGCTGGTCTACCTGTTCTCTGATGGAGAAAGTCGCGATCTGGGAAGGGTTTCGTGATGATTCGGAGCACGATTTTCAGACGAAACTCGTGAACTTCACTTCTGGAGTCTATCCAGCTGACTGAAATCGGTGCTCTCAGCGCAAAAACACACGGAGGCCGGAGGAGCAGGGCGTCCGTCGTTTCGATCCAGTGTTTACAGAATGGATGAATTTTTAAAGGGACACTCCGCCGCCGCCAGTCTAGCGGATCGTCGGCCAGCGTGTTGCTAGGAGACCGGCCTGACGGCGGGACAGGGAGCATTCAAATACAATCGAGGCGCGGAAGAGCATTGATTAACCATCATATTCGGAGGTTCTAAGCATCTGTTTAATTAACGGGAACATCATTGTTTACGCCATTGCTGTTCCAACAGGGGGCGTGTGCCCTTCTATTCTACTCACTCTGGCCGAAGACTCCCCGAAGATACGCAATCCATCATCATATCAGTTAGAGTATAGATTCGGTGCGGTGAACGATACGATACAGGCAAAGAGGAACGGCCTGGAAATCACTTCGAGAGCTAGTTCTTAGACGGAATCAATGCCACTCGTGCCCCCAAATTAAATGTGCAGAACACACGTCGGAGGTTTCTCAGCAAGGTCATTCTTCTATTGTGATGGAACGCGCCTTCATAGTATTGAACATCGACAGTGATCCTTTACTGAGCCCGAAAGTTTGCCGAAAATGCCGTCAATCCTAGGAAACTCCTCGGAAATCGTTTGCGATGTGACTGACAAGGTATGAATTCTTTGGGACAACCCATCTCGGTCACACCGCAACCGATTTCAGAGGTTACCTCTTTGCTGAAGGGTCGAGACTTCGGGCGTCTTTTTTTCAATTTGGAGATCTTTCTGCGGAAAAAAAATTTTTCGAAAATCAAACGTTTGGTAACTTCCGCCACCAGTCGCACGGTTTTGTTGAATCTAAGTGTTGACGAAAGTCTCTATCGATAATTTCAACCAAGGTTCCTGAGCGATCCACTGATATACAGTCAATGCTCGCTATCTTTGAGCGCTCATTACTTGTGGGACCTCGCCAACTTATAACTTGAAGCGGAATCTGTGGAATCTTCTGTAACTTGAAGCATATGCTCACCGTCAATTATCTCTCACAACTCATGGAATCTCTAATCACTTATAACTTGAAACGATTCCTCCCTCCTAACTTGAAATGAACCTACACCTGTTTCCAGAGTGTGCAACCGCGAGTGATGCTCGCCCGCGCGGTGCGTTCCTCATGAGAGGAGTGCAAGCTGCGCGATACCTCGATATGAGCAATTTTTGGTTGTTGTGGATTTGAGCCCCGGCGACTTAGCCCTCCACGAAAACACACAGATGGCGAGTACTGTGAAAATGATTCTGTCGTGATTCATCGGTCTGCGATAACTCCAGCTGGGGCAGAGGGAATCACCTAGGCCCGCGAGCGTAGCGAGCGGCAGGCGCAAGCAGATGCCTGCGGGCCACTGGATCGAAACCCTGCTCCACTCGCCGTGTTGGCGCCTCGCAGTTTAACTCGCCGGGGCTATACTCCAAAAATACCCAATTTTTCGATCGCTAGCAGGTCCAGCCGCAGAGCCGGACGTAGGACTCTGCCGCCAAAGGCTGGCCTGAAATGCCTATCATTGGCCTCATACCTTCACATCTTGAGAGAGGCCGTTCTCGAGACGCTGAGAAAATCCTTCGAGAATAACAACGCGATACCCGGCGAAAGAGGGAGAAGATGGATAATTTCACTTCTCATCGAAGCTGCCCTTCGAATTTTCTGTCGCAGAGCTCGGGAATTTGTCAACTGATGTCAAAGTGAATCCTAAACATTCCAATTCTTCATCTTATGCGATCAGGAAGAGTTCTCAGACGAGTGCCACGAATAAACGGTTCAACATAAGATCACAAGCTTATGTTGTGTATATGTGTATAACAGAATTTCGAGTTTCAAGTGTTGTTCTTTTTTTTGAGTTTGTACTCTTCTCCCGCCACTATAAGAAACGTCTGATTTTATATTTAGCGCTGCTCCCTCCCGTTTCAATTGTTGTCTCTGGCGAAATTCCTTGCGAGATTTCTGATTCTCAAATCTCATTAAGGCTTCAGACTTTATCAGAGCGAGCAAGAATGTAGACGTTGAGGAACGGAATAAAGTCATCCATTCAATGGCGTAACTATGGGCGGGCGAGCGGGGTCACGTGCTGCGGGAGCCGCCTTCTGGAGGCGCGAAATTGATGTCCGGGTGGGTATCATAGAACTCGGCTTCAAGAGCGCTTTCTGTATTTCAAACGTGAGCTTCTGTCTCGAATCGTTGAGCGTATAAGAGATTCCGAATTCCAAGTGATGCAAAATCATATCGGTCGACAAAATTCCGTGACAAAACTGTTCTCTGATCCTGTTATTTGAGCTGGCTGCTTCTATAAAGTCGACGTCGACGGGAGCGAATTGTATCGAGAAATCTGCGATTGCAAGATGTTACTTCGAGTTCGGAACGAAATTCGTACAAGCAAACCGGTGGAGCTTCTCCATTTCATAGTCCAATGTGGAGATGAGAGCGTGTTTCCGAATCTTCTCGTATCTATCCAAACTCTACTAACGATCGCAAGCTGTGAGAGATCATTTAGAAAACTCCAGCTGATTCTTTCCTATCTGCGGGCTTCTATGAGCCAAGAGAGACTTGTTAACCTCTCTCTTCTTAGCATTGAGAACGAGTTGACGGAGGAAACCGATTTTGAAACACTCGTGGAAAGTTTCGCGTCAGCTAAAGCGAGGAGAATCCATCCTTAACCATCGACCTATTGTGACCAACTGAAAACATTGTGATCATACGCTAATTAAGTCATGAAAAAATATGGATCTGAGAATCAGTTCGCATTCGTTCATTGAGTAGCTTTGAGAAAATCAGGGTTTGGGGACCGTGTGGGGGGGGGGGCCATTTCCGAGACATTGCCCCGGGCGCCATCGACGCTCGTTACGCCACTGCATCCATTACCCTTCCGATCCTCCTCCGGAGAAATTGTGCGAATTGAAGTTATACTCAAGCGTGGTCGATCTCAGGCTGTCGCGATGTAACGGACAACACTGACGTCACATTCCGATTTGATGTCGATGGAATGTATTGTAGAAGCTTTCTGCAACGTTCTAGCAGAGGTCGGTGTCCTTCGTCGCCTTGTCGCAGACTTGTGCTGGTGCGACTCCTTTTGAAACCGCGGTCAACTACACTCACAAATGTGGTTTCCGGAACATCGAAGGCCTCGTGACCACAAGCGACAGCGTTTTTGAGCAGACTCTTTCTTTTACTAGGCGGATTTGTCCCTTCGTCTTTATGCTTTTATGAGGTGCGTCTCCTGAACGTCAACCGTCATCCATCTGGCAGGCCGGATTCGTCTCCCGGCATCGACTCCGGCAATCGCGCAATGAAAAATAAATAAATCCGCGTGTGTGGTACTTTTCTGGGCAATTCGATTCTACATGTGTCGAAATTTAATCATTAGATTAAGTCAATCTTCATAGGCTTTCCCTAAAATCTCGTCGTTGGAAAAGCCCTCATCGGACAACACTAAATGCAGAGAAGCTCGCTCAGACTCATTTTCATCTCCGTACAGTGCGTTCACGAGACTCAAAAATTTTTCGAGACAATCGTTCTCAAAGAGCGACGCCAAACGCTCTGTTTGTTCTGCCTCGTTCAGAAGAGACCAATCTGACAGCAAATTGTGGAAGAAGATTTCGGAATAAAATTCTCTCACTCTATCCACGCGTAATCCATGAGGCGAATTCAATGAAAAGTTCAAGTAAAACGCGATATCCGTCACAGTCTGAAGCTGCGCAAAGGGTTGCAGGCACTTGTAGCGTATCATAGCCGATTGCGGCGGGCATCGAAGAACTACGCCTTCCCGGAACGATATCGGCCACGGGAAGAAACTGGTTTTCTTGTCATATCTGGAAGAGAAGGTTTTTCGCATCGATTCGTTCGCCGAAATGGATTCAAAGATCAGGTCCCCAACAACACAGAAAAGTCCTCCGCGAACTCGTGGACCCTAGTCTGCAAATTCGTTCCTAGGGTGGAAACGATCAAAATTCACTCACTTGGCTTCTATCGCCAGAATGGTCAGCAGCAACACTGTGACGTGAATTTTCCGGAGATTCGGGGATCGCTTCGCCCAAGATCTCAGTAGCAGCAGATTGTATTCGTAGTTGTGCGCATCGTGACCCAGGGTCTCCAGCCATCGCGAATCGCCAACTGGGGAGAAACGGATTTAAGCGAGAGATTTCGACGAAATCGAAAACCTTTGGTACAGTTCCTCACCCATCGCTACGGAGAAAATTCGTTTCCGAGCGGCGAGGTCCAAGTTTTCCATTTCGAGCAAACTCGGGAGCTCCAGAGCCTCTTGTGGCTCAGCTGCGTCAGTTATGCACCAGGTTGGTTCGATTTCCAGCTTGAAAATCTTCTGACGTATCACAGAACACTCTGCAACAGCGATGAAGACAATTATTTTGATTCTTACGTTCTCTCTCTCGAGAAGTCGCTCATAAACGGATTTAACTGCGGTCGAAGATAATTTGAGAGAGCGGAGTAAATGTTTCGGCGGAGCTGATTCCCATCTCTGGTTGTTCTATTTGCAGCTCATAGCGATTTCGGGAAGCTATTCCGTCTGGAAACAAGGGTCAAGGACCATCTATGGGAGCGTACCTTCGATTCGGAGAGCTTTTATGTCATCATAATTTTTCTCTTCTAGGAGCTGCTTGCGATAGTCTTGGAACATTATCCCATACAGAACTTTGCGCACTCTGAGAGATGAAAAACAAGCTGAGTAGTCGTCGGGATCCTGGAGATGATGGACAGGGTGGAAACGGCCTGTCCCCAGCAACGATACCAAATATTGGAGTTTACGACCGAAGTATCCACAAGTAGCCTTGAAATAGTGAGACCCAAGTTTGAGAATGGAGTTCAGAATTGCGAGATAGAACGTTCTCGTTATCACATTTTGCCATAAACCCGGTGGGAACACTCACTTCGGACAGAACGGTGTCTTTGAACCAGCCAGGCAGCATTCTGTTCGGAACAGAATCGTCATCCGATCCTTCCTCTGACGATTCTTCATCGTACGGAGATTCTTCCTCTGACGATTCTTCATCGTACGGAGATTCTTCCTCCGAATATGCGAATTCAAGGTAGCCTCTCAACTCCGGTAGGAATTCGCGATTTTCATAAGAGATGCATTCGCGGGAGGCGAAAGCTCTGTAGTTATCTTCGTAGCTCTCTTTGAATAGCTCTCGCTCGTTGGGATACATATGCGAGAGTACTCTCAATCGAGCATCATCAAACGACTTGTCAGTGACGAAAAGCAGACGCTGAGCCAAATAGGACCTGGGTGGGAGAATAACGAACTCCAGTATTCAAGAAGCCTTTTGTAAAATGAACCATTTCCAAACATTTCCCCTCTAAATGAACAGCAATTCAAGAATACTTGACCTACGAAAGAGGATTCAACGAAACTATTGGAAAGTTGATACTCACGCGAGGGGCATTCTTCCCGGCAAATTGACACCGTCGACCCGAGCTTTATGCTTCAAGATCTTCGCTCCGTGGAATTCCTCCAAGAGTTCAGCGTTTTCTGGTTCGATCAGAGTCGCGAATAACGCAATCGATTGCATCTTGTCTGGGGACGAAGATCCACCAGTGAAGACCGAGCTTAGAAAGTAACGGATCAACCTGCTGTTGCGTGGCAAAACGTGGCCATTGCTGGTACCAATAGATGGAGCACATTCATGCTCGACTCACAGCAACAGCGGATAGAAGCAATCCGCAATAGTTTCACGTGATGAAAATATTCCAGTCATACTGTATCCTTTTTATAAAAAACGCCTTTCTCCATTTTTTCGGCGCATGATCTGAATTAGGTGAAATACACTCAGCGAATCAGTCAGGAATGGTCCGACTTGATCTGAATGGTCTGGTGATTTGAAGGAAAAAGTTGGATGCTCAGCGGCGCGTACTCGAACGACCGGACCGCATGCTGGACTCTGCAACAGCGCGGAAGGCCGCGCAATGCTGTGGAAAGTCGATCACGAACGAAGGCGAACAGCCAGCTGTCACCGGGATGACACTTGCATCGCAGAAAACCGAAATTCTCACCCATTTCAACAAATCGGATGCTTTTTAGGAATTTTTCCCGGAAATAGGTCTGAGCAACAATGTCCATTAATCCGTGATGTAGCTGCTCTGTCGGGAGATTTACGTAGTTCACGAATCCGCGTGGCAGATCCGCGAAGAAGTAGAAGTTGTTCCGCGAGACCACGATGGCGTCGATGCTCTTAGCGTATCTGGCCGTTGTTTCATGTGATTTCTCCTGTGAAGATTGATCTTTTGAAATATGTCAGAAATGTGTTGACAGCGAAAGAAACGATTTATACATCATCGAAGAGGGAACAAGATCTTCTCATTAATGCTCATCCAAGGCAAAGCTGAATTTCTGAAAATTATAACCGGAGTGACTCGAACCGCAAAGAAATGATGAATTTTGAAGGTTTTCATGGCTTCACCAAACATGATCCGACATTGCATGCCACTCTTCTTCTTCCAGATTGTCGAATCCATGTGTCCAATTCGCTCGTCGATTTCATATTGGTCGCGGCTTAGTTGTTCAACATCTGAAGTTTGGGAAGACCCACCGGTCAGTCACGTTTGACAGATGATCGCTGTGAATCGGTCTCGATAGAAATCGACATTACCCTTTGTCGGGCACCGGAACAAGACATGCAGGGTGATGTTGGCGCGTATGAAGGAGCGGAAGAATCTTTCGACAATCTGGAAAATCATTTCGTAGCTATCTTTTTTCCTAGCAAGACACACGCGTTTGCTTCCTAAAAAAACTGCGTTCTTTCTGCTGGAACGATAAATCGGACGCAGTATCATTGTTCTAAGCTTCCGAAAATACAGGTCACCGGGTCACGACACAGCAGCCGATTCCTGAGTCATCTTTCTTGATCAAGTACATCCCAAGATCATAATTCGTCATGAACCCGATTCCAACTACAACCGAAGAGTCCATATCGAGTACCTGACCGAGATTCAAAGTAAATTCCGAAACTCACGACGGAAAACTGTGCTTCGTCTGACAGCTTCCAGTGCGGATTCAGATTCCATAGCCTATGAGGAATGTCACTACCATCTATCACGCAATGGCAGTCTGAGTGTCTCATCGCTTCGTAAAAATGTCCGTTGTATTTGGGATTGAACAGCGGGAAAACAGGGAATCTTGCCGTCGATTTTGGTTCTGAACTCCCCTTGTTCTCCATCCTGAAATATGTTACAAGATGTTAATCATGTTCTGATATCCTGAGGCTTGTGCACATCCTACATAACTCTGTTAAGTTCTGGTACCTAATTTTAGCGAACTGGGGCGTCAGATTACAGAGCGCGGAGTGCACGCTTCAGCGTGAATTATGATTCAACCCTGAATCCTCAAGCTCTCGGGATCAATAACTTCGAAACTCGAAAAGGAAAGTTGATGCTCTTGCAAGCTCCGACAAATTCTCCTCAGGTTTCAAAAATTCCAGCTCGAATCGAATGAGCTGCGTTTTAGCGCATTCTCATCTACTCATGAGTAGAGCTTGGCAGTTCATCAATCAATATGAATTGATGGATATTTGGTGGGATAGTGCCTGATTGTTCAAGCCCACAACTTTGTTGGGCGAATATCATCGAATGATCGGCCTCCGATCAATTTATCCATGGATTGATGGAGTGTGATTAATGAATAATGCCTGAACTTCTAACAACAAGCTCTACTTATGAGCAATGGCGTAGCCGACACGGAGCTGTTGCCGATATAACTTTATGCTTCTCAAAGTCGATGATGCGAGCTTCATGTGAAGTCTTGGAGGGGTGATTTTTCACAATCTCCCCACAAATATTTCTCCTCCGACTTCAACCTCAACTGGAGCGCAGGATGTCGGTTCTTCGGGATCGCAAAAGGGCGTTCATTCGGCGGGATTGTTGCAAATCATTTGAAGACCGTATACGCGCCGTGCGGTCGCGCATCTCCCGAGAGCGCTGTCTTCCTCATTCCCGGAGTCTTGTAGTTGTCGGCACTGTTCCGCTGCCAGAAGAATCTTCAGGGGGGCTTCGAAATCACGGAGCAGAAACCCTCTGCTTTTGAAGCTTGACACTTCTCTCTGCAAGGATCGGCACGAACTCACCTCCGATGTTTCCAGACTTATTCGAACTAGAGTCTCTTTCAAAAGTTGCCTAGTTCCATATCCGTATCCCGAAACAGGATACGGAGCTTCTTTCCTCGTGCGTGTCTAGGATTCTTCAGAATTCCAAACAGTCAGGGATCGCGAGCCTTCCTTTCGCGTGGCCGTAAATGCAGTGCGTATGGTACGATGAGCGCCTCTGAAAAATCCGTCTCTTTGCTTCTTATTCATAAATAAAGAATCTCCGCGACTTTCCGCAAGTTATTCCGAATGGCGGCAAAGATTTCGGGTCCCATTCATGGTGCCACATTCATTTCGGGTACTACTCAGCTACTATGTAACCGAGGTTTTTCATATAAGCACACTCCCATGATGTATCACATACCCACCTGACTAGTTCTGCTCTGAAGCGTTCTCCTACAGTAGAAAGATAACTATCGATACGATAAAGCTATTGCATGGGAAGAATAAGACAAGTAGCAAGAGCCCAATGATTGGGCTTTGACGTTCGTTATCCAGCTGGTTACTAGATTCCCACAAAACAATCAACGATCAGAAGATGTTGTGCCACCACTGCTGTTTCGCGGTGATTTCGACCACAAATCTCAAGATCGAAGCTTACAAGTTGAATCTGTTGCTTTTCATGCTAGAAACGTTTGATTTACACCTCGTAAACTAATTACAGAAATACCTCGACGAGTGCGGCATGACGATTTCTTTTGGTTTCGGAAATAGATTCATCCACATTCAACTAGCTCGTAATGGCTGGAAAAAAACTTCCTCGTTCCCAAATTGATCATAGTACATCTTGTTTCTCACTCAGCCCTACTCGTTTAGTGCGGAATTTCGACTCGCCCAGTGCTGATTTCTCGGGAATCGATTCATTTCCGTCTCGGGATGGACTCAGAAAGACTCACTGATATCTTAATTAAGCATAGAGCATCTTGCTCCTCGTTCTTCCGCCATTTTTAACATTTGTCTCACTTCGACTCGACTGGTGCGGTCTCGACCACCTGCACTAGTCGGGGTATTCCTGTACACGGAGAGCCCAATTACGAATCAGCATACTTGCCTTGATCTTATTCTCACAAGAAATCTTGAGATTTCTGACAGCCTTCCCCATGTGAGCTAATTTAATAAGCTTTCATAAGCCCATTTTCGGAGCATTCAGTGGATGGAAACGACTACAAGTATGCGTACTCTGAATCTGAGGTTCTTCCCGAGATGTAGCGAGCTCCTTCATGGCTGTCGTCAGTTCATCATCTGAGATGGACTCCAAATCCAGATGTTGACCTGGGAATGCAGTTCCTCTCCTAGCCCTCCCCTGAGCGTGTTTAAACCTGTACGAGAGTGATGGAGGTTGACACCACAAGGCAAGGTTCGCCTGAGCTGAGCCCTCGCTGTAGTATGTCATGCGATTCCATGACCTGTATTTCGCAAACTCGTACAAGTTGCTCGATTCAATTTCAAGGTTCATGGGTAGGAGGTGCTCCGGAACTTCTCATGACGGGATTGTTGAACATCGCACCTTGGCCTTAATACCTCTCAGTCCCGCGTCTACTCTCAGCGGAGCGTTCAGGTTTGAATTTGAGAGGCGATCTCTCACTAATTAACTCGTTCTACAAGCCGCGGATGCCCAGGTGCGGCTTCAATGCGGATCACTGAGCCTTTAGCGGGGCTACTCATGTCAATTATTCCTCATTTTCCGTTATTTTCTTCCTCCATCCGGCTTCTTCCGCTCCGAGCCGGTGTCGATCCGAGCTAACACAGCTTTAAAAGTACGATAGAACGGACAAGGAGGAACATTGAACAGTTGATTTCATCGGTTCTCAGTGAAGTTCAGTTCACTATCCAGTAACTTACGACAAATATTTCACCCATGTCTTGTCACTTACAAAATTGTTTCATTCTATCGAAAGAGAAGGATTCGACCTCATTCTTCTTATGGGACAACTCAGCCCTTCCATTGTTGTTGAAGGAGGATCAGTGATCGGTTTCTGCCCAGTGGACGAGCACACAACTTCAAATGAGGTTAACGCTCCTTGCGCGCTCCTTGGCAACGCTTCACCTTACATTACGCGCCGATCACGTATACCTAAATTGTATTTCCGTGGTTCGTTATAGCCTCCTGGTTCAGCACCGGTCAACTTTGGATGTTAGTGCCCCTTGCAACCGCCACTGGGCAGTAACTAGAACCGAGAAACAGAGGAACCGTAGCACCGAGTTCAAAATTGCGCCGCCTCAAGGCTTGCGCCCTTTCAGAACCGTTCCTTTCTTTACCTCCTCTCCAGCTCAATAGCCTCCCCCAACTCAAGCAGTGGTTTCTACTGAATAAAAAAGGAGGGAACGACACAGTCTCGTGAACACAGCTTCAGTGTAAACCGAAAATGAAGACGACCAATCTCATCAGTTCATCGTCGAAATCGCCCACAGAACTTGAGAAGATTCCGAATGCTGGCCGGCCAACACCTGACAACTCGAGAGGTCGGATTTTCTTCATCAGGATTGAAGACCCAGCCCCTATCCCGACTCCGGTGAATTCGAGGGAAAAATCTTTGTGGTCTATTCTGGCACATGGATTCGAGATGTTCTTAGTATTTTTCGTCTTCTGTATCGTTATTTCGCTCTTGTCCTACTTTGTTGTCGGCAGCCTGCTTCCAAGCTTTCGCTGTGAATCACGATCGAACACTAGACGGGACGAACCTGGAGCCGATTGATCAACTCTTGACTGAATGTACTCCTTTGAGTGAATAAATACTTTCCTAGCTATCACCCATTGTATGAATCCACAATCTTAGTTCTTTCTATGTAATGGTGCCGCTTTGAGAGTGGCAGACTTATTCCGGTGCTGCTGTGGTCTACGATTGGGGTGACGAACACTCTAGCGCTGCCTCTCACACAACTGCCTCTTTTTGCCTTTCTTGAGTTTTTTCTAGGTGGGGATTTCCAGCCTTTGGTCCCGTCTCCGCAAATACAATGGGCGGTATAGCCTGGCACGCAGATGGGACGACGAGAGAAGCACTTCACAACATCAGTAATTCCACGGGAATTAGTATTAAATGCTGACGGACAAAATCGATTCATGATGCTGGCTCAACCCACCACTGTCTGAGAGTCGCGAATCAGCTCCGAAAAGGAGCTGCCGGAGCGGAATTATTCGTGTTGGGATTGATGAAACTTGAACGGAGCTTCCAGAAAATGGCTGCGATTGACCCCGTACATATTCAACGGATAAAATTTGAGAGCTCATCCATGCATTGCACGGGATCTCGTTCCTGTGCTCATTCTAGTCCTTGGAAAACATCTTGCTACCTTCAAGTGATGAGATCTGGAGCGGAGTAAGATTTCATCTCCGACCGAACTCTGGGATTATTACAGACTTCGTGCTAGTGGGCATCCCGATCTGAATTCCCAGTTTCAAGTGAAGTTACACTGTGGATGCCAGATGCGAGACTCATACATCCGGGGCGATCGGAGCAAGTCAGGCATTTCTTGTGAGCTCTCACGCTCTGGTTGAATTAGAACTTCTCGGTTTGCGGTTCCTCACTCAGAAACCCGGAGCAGAACGTTTGGTTCAGGTGAGCGTGTATCGAAACGAAAACTTTGGAAACGATCAGCCTCCCGGGCGGCTATTTTCAGAGACAGAGTCACGTTGAATGCGTTGTTTGAATTCCCGGGTTTTCGATCCCCTGTTGGCTCTCCGTTTTCGCAGCCGAGATCCAAACCTATATGCCATAGTAGGTTGCAGAACATACGATTTCCTGCTCGATCTACTTCGTTAATGAAACATGAAGGCGAGGCGAACCCAATAGCCCAAATGAACGTCTTCCTTGGTGAAGGGACTGGTTTCATTCAAAGTTGCAGAGCCCCCAACTCGACGGAAGTCATCTGATGGGTAGCGAGCAACTTCTTCTGAAAGTCCTAAAGTCGCTCGGAGAGAGTCATCTTTGGAGATTCGCTCCCCAATACGTTTCCATCCGTTGCTTTCCAGTATTTGTTCATCATGCATTTCTCACAAGATTGAACAAATCTACAGAAGAAACCACATCCCCATCAGAGGCACAGAAGGCCAATGTATTATAGTTTTCCACGGATAGAACGACACGTATAGAGCCGGTTATTTTGTTTTCGAATGAATGAGAGACACGCGTAGATAGATGACAAGTTTTATTCAGACGGAACAAGAATCAGAGTTCGCTTTTCGGCAAGTCTCGAATTCTTACCCGCCTTCGCTCCTCTGCTCAGCCGCTAGGATCGGTAAGCAGTGCGCTTCGATTGGGTTTTAAGCTTCCGCATTTGACTACCTCTTGGACCCGAGACTCTCAGTTTGCGAGCACGAGAACCTTGAATCGGAGCGTGATTGCTGCTGCCAGAATGAACTCGGTTCTGGCTCATAAGTTCGCGAGGACAGAGAGCAACGAGACGCACCGGAGGTCTGAGGTCGAGAGGTATTCTAAGCCTTCCTAATAAAACTCTCAATCAGAGATGAGGAGTTTCTATAATTGAGTCGATGGCTGCACCAGTAGTGGAAGCACACAACTAAGCCTGGTGCCATCTCTAACACCATCTCTCTCGCTCTCGAGGTATTTTGGAGGTTTCGAAGCTTCCAGAACCAGCAAGTACTCGTTAGTGATGGGAAAGATTCGTACGCAGTACAGGAATACCTCGCATAGTGCGGTTTTCGCGCATCGTGATGAGGGTTTTCTCGAAAATCGTTAAAACTCGATCCAGAAGCAGTACAAATCTTGAGAAGCCGGAAATCATTCGATCCCAGACCCTAGAGAATAAATTGACTGAGTTCCGATCAGTTTCCAGTTACTTTCGTTCACAAAACACCCACGTTCTTCAAGTCGACGAGTCGATCGATATTCGAATGCATTACGGAATGAGATTTTGGCAAGATAAAGTGGAATTTGATCGAGATTGATTCACTGCTACTTCCAAGTTCGAAGTCAAGCGATTTCCGTCTTCTCAGATTAGCATTACACATTAGCTCCACCTTTCTCATAATCTGTTTCGCATAGTGCGGTTTAGCATAGTGCGGTCCCGACCATCCGCACTGTGCGAGGTATTCCTGTACATGTATAAGGCTGGCGAGGCTTCAGCCGCTCTCCAACGGTCCAAGTTCCGGTGTCCGGTTGAAGACTCGATTTCATGAACATCTCCTGAGGGTAGCCCCGTGAGGAGATTCGTTTAGAGCTCGCCTCTGAGCAGGAAGCGAAGAACGGCGTCCTGGGCGGCAGGGGCGTACGCCAGCCTCCGATGGCAAACAGATAGAGTAAAGCGCCGCTGACCTCCAACTCGGAAACCTATCGTAACAAGAGAAAAAATCGACAACCTATGACAATTTCTTTGAGAACTCGCAGCGCACAACCTTCCTTCGTGCTCGTTCTTCGCGGCGGCAGCCCGATCAGTATGACCTCAAGATGGCTTCCAGAATTTAGGAGTCAGATGCCGAAGATGCGCAGTTATATCAGATTAGGAGACTCTTCAAGCCAGCAGTGCGGTCATCAAGAGGGCTGGGAAAAATATGCATGAAAAGATGAGAACAATGCATGCAGTAGGAACTAAGAGCATGCAATCAGCACAAATATGCACAGATGTGAACCCGATTTCCCCACTCACGATGCTCATCGCGACCGTGGACATCGTATTTCTTGAAGTTTCTCAACAGAAAAATCTGTCCGTCGTTCGCAGGAATGGATTTGGAGCTTTCGTGTTACTTGAATTTTCCGTATTATGTCTTGGGCTTGGCATAGGTGGCTTGACGAATACAACATTTTCGTACGAGCACGTATTCTCTTCGAAATATCTTGAATGCACACTGTAGCTCTTCGGAACATTCCAAATATTTCTTACATAAGTTCGAAGAACTCGATAGACTCCTACAGCAAAACGCCGTGATCTCACAAAGATCCAATCGTCAAACGCGAAATCGCCGGATATTATAGCCGCCGAGTATTATTATTAATCATGAGGAAACACATCCCTATGCAGGTTCACATGTCCGTCGGCACAGGAGGAAGGTTTTTCCGAGAGAAGAACGTACGGTATACAGGAAGCCTTCGCGGTGAACCTGCTCAAACTTGATGATCTCACAAAAGAAACCGATTTGGGAGAAGTGGCGACGGGATGGGTTGAAGATATGTATGTGGAGCCTGATACGTGGCATTGTTGAGAACGGGGAAGGAGTGGTTCGACCAAGAATGGTTCGACGTTGAAAAAGGAATTGGCTGAAAGAACGACTCGCGGAAAGCGTTCTGCGGCAAGAAGAGGATTAGATGCGATGTTTAGCAAGAACAAATGAAGGAACATTTAAAGCGAGCGCTCGCGTGAGAAAACACGATCCCGAGTGAGATAACGACTGCGGAACAGGGTTACAAATCCGAGCTCGCCAGGGAGATGGACTGGAAGAATTCGAGTAGAGGCTCAACAGCCTGAATACGTGACTTCTGAGAGAATACACGAGCCTGTGGCCGCTATGGACAGGACTTTCCAACCTGATTCTCCTAGAGAATTCTCTGCAGTCCAAGCTCCTGGAGGGGCATAACACTGAAGAGCTGCGCTTTCAAGGTCTTCACGTCATCACTGGCGCGGAGGGTGATGTTGTTGGCAGCTGAAGTGAACTACGTTCAGGACGAGCAACACAGATTCATTCCCGGGAGGTCTGCATCAACAGCGGTAACGAAATTGATGGACGATTCGGACGGTGCATGGAGCGAAGGCTTTCTGTCTGCGCCGATCGGCGGGCAGAGAGCGCTTCGACGCTACGGAAGAATGCGAATACAGGTTCTGCGGTGGAACGTGCAGTCTGTGATTGCCCTGCTGCAGAGTGCGATGCGGCACGGCGGGAGAACGCACATTTGCAGATCTCGAGATCGTTATACGGTGATGCATGATCCCAAACATCACTGCGCCACAGTGATTTCAATAAATCAATATGTTACGAAGTCCTTCGATTATTTTCCGCCAACCTCATGCAAAATGCATTTAGTGGCGACTCGGACTTACTCAAGCAAGTGCTCAGAGTCAAGAAAACTGTTGGAGTCTGCGCGTGACCACAAATGACAGCGTTTTCTAGGCGAGTATAAAACAAACTTTATTCGGCGAGTGGACCTCCCTCAGTCTTGCTGCTTATCACCGGCGCGTCTTCCGAATGTCGATCACGATCAATTAGGCTTTCCAGATCGGATTCAAGTGTCGACATTGACTCCGGCTCGTCATTTCAATCTTCTATGCGTCGTAGTCTCCTCATCAGATCGAAGATAGGATCATGAGCTTTCCCTAGAATCTCATCGCTCGGTAAACCTTCATCAGACGACACCAGATACAGAGGAGCTCGCTCAGACTCATTTTCATCTCCGTACAGTGCGTTCACGAGACTCAAAAATTTTTCGAGACAATCGTTCTCAAAGAGCGACGCCAAACGCTCTGTTTGTTCTGCCTCGTTCAGAAGAGACCAATCTGACAGCAAATTGTGGAAGAAGATTTCGGAATAAAATTCTCTCACTCTATCCACGCGTAATCCATGAGGCGAATTCAATGAAAAGTTCAAGTAAAACGCGATATCCGTCACAGTCTGAAGCTGCGCAAAGGGTTGCAGGCACTTGTAGCGTATCATAGCCGATTGCGGCGGGCATCGAAGAACTACGCCTTCCCGGAACGATATCGGCCACGGGAAGAAACTGGTTTTCTTGTCATATCTGGAAGAGAAGGTTTTTCGCATCGATTCGTTCGCCGAAATGGATTCAAAGATCAGGTCCCCAACAACACAGAAAAGTCCTCCGCGAACTCGTGGACCCTAGTCTACAAATTCGTTCCTAGGGTGGAAACGATCAAAATTCACTCACTTGGCTTCTATCGCCAGAATGGTCAGCAGCAACACTGTGACGTGAATTTTCTGGAGATTCGGGGATCGCTTCGCCCAAGATCTCAGTAGCAGCAGATTGTATTCGTAGTTGTGCGCATCGTGACCCAGGGTCTCCAGCCATCGCGAATCGCCAACTGGGGAGAAACGGATTTAAGCGAGAGATTTCGACGAAATCGAAAACCTTTGGTACAGTTCCTCACCCATCGCTACGGAGAAAATTCGTTTCCGAGTGGCAAGGTCCAAGTTTTCCATTTCGAGCAAACTCGGAAGCTCCAGAGCCTTTTGAGGCTTTGCTGCGTCTGTTATCCACCAAGCTGGTTCGATCCTCAGCCGGAAAATCCTCCCACGGATCACAGCATGCTCTGTAACACCGATCAGATTCGGTAGTCTGCATCCCAGCGTCTCGTTGCACAAGCATCGATAATCTTCCCTCAGGAGGTGTCTCCGTGTCAGACCAAAACCGAATTCGCGAACGCTGTACAGCTGCCCGTGCTTAACCGATTCGAATCTGATCCTTTCTATTCGATAGAGAATCGTTCGCCGGTCGGCTCATTTGATTGACGCGCTGGATTGACACGATCTGAGATCGACTTGATCGGATCCAGTGAATCGAATGAGGAATACATCCTGCTGAGGCCTGAGTACGACGATTCTGAGACCGAGTCAGAAACGGCGAGGCTTAAGGCGAGGAATCGAAACTATTTCCAGAGTGCCATGGCGCGAGACCCCGCCGCTGTAATGGAACACTCCATCTGATAGTGGGATGAGTATCACCACAACAATCGTGCGGTCATGTTCTGTTTTTCACCGCTAGCGAGAATTGTGATCGGCAGGTCAAATTCTGAACGCTACCGATTGATGGAGCAGCATTCATTTGGTTCTCCGGGGATGTCCAACTTGTGCAAACATAGCTTGCAAGCCCCACCGGTCAGTCAACCTCCTCGGTGAACAACCGTCAACCATGACCTCTTGTGCCTCAACCTCTCAATACAGCAAAAACCTCGATATAACGGACTTAGGGATACAGCTTGGATGAATGTACTTCGCGAACCAATTCTTGGAATCTTCGAGGATTATTTCGTGGAGACCCCTCAACCAGTCAAAGATAGTTTTCCGATGATCAACTCGATATCAGAGGCTTATCAGACAATTTGAGAGGAATATTGTCGTCTTCTCTAGTGTTGAAATAGACTCAGCACTCGCTGAGCCCAAACCGATTGCTGCCTTCGATCTCGACGCTGATTGCCTTCTGAGGTTGTTCGATCCGTAACTCATAACGATTCCGGAAACATCCTCTCGCTTCTCCCGCATGCGCCAAGAATCTCCAGTGGAGGCGAACCTTTGATTCGGAGAGCTTTGATTGCATCTTGATTCTCCTCTTCTAGGAGCTGCTTGCGACAGTCTTGAAACAATATCCCATATAGAACTTTGCGCACTCTGAGAGATGAAAAACAAGCTGAGTAGTCGTCGGGATCCTGGAGATGATGGACAGGGTAGAAAGAGCCTGTGCCCAGCAACGATACCAAATATTGGAGTTTACGACCGAAGTATCCACAAGGAGCCTTGAAATAGTGAGACTTAAGTTTGAGAATGGAGTTCAGAATTGCGAGATAGAACGTTCTCGTTATCACATTTTGCCATGAACCCGGTGGGAACACTCACTTCGGACAGAACGGTATCTTTGAACCAGCCAGGCAGCATTCTGTTCGGAACAGAATCGTCATCCGATTCTTCCTCTGACGATTCTTCATCATACGAAGATTCTTTCTTCACAGATTCAACTTTCATCCTCTGACGAGCTCGCAATGCGACTTCTAGGTAGCTTCTCAACTCCGGTAGCAATTCGCGATCTTCATAAGAGACGCATTCGCGGGAGGCGAAAGCTCTGTAGTTATCTTCGTAGCTCTCTTTGAATAGCTCTCGCGCGTTGGGATACATATGCGAGAGTACTCTCAATCGAGCATCATCAAACGACTTGTCAGTGACGAAAAGCAGATGCTGAGCCAAATAGGACCTGGGTGGGAGAATAACGAACTCCAGTATTCAAGAAGCCTTTTGTAAAATGAACCATTTCCGAACATTTCCCCTCTAAATGAACAGCAATTCAAAAATACTTAACCTACAAGGGTTCAAGTTCAACGAAACTATTAGAGAGTCGGTACTCACGCGATGGAACTTCCTTTCGGACAATTAACACCGTCGACCGCGGCGTAATACTTCAAGATCTTCGCTCTGTGGAATTCCTCCAAGAGTTCAGCGTTTCTCGATTCGATCAGAGTCGCGAATAACGCAATCGATTTCATCTTGTCTGGGGACGAGGACCACCTATAAGGAACGAGAAGTGGACATTGCATTTTTTTGATACTGCGCCGAAGGCTCAGCTTGACTCGAATCATTCAGGCTCAAGAAAGTTTGCACGAGCGTAGCCAGAATTGGGTGGCGTGATGGAGCTCTCATTTGCTTTGAACGCGAGTTCAACAGAACGCATCTATGCTTTGCTGAAACCATCAGTGGAGGGACGCAATCGTTTGAATTATCAGACATCACTGCCAAGGAAGTATGCCGCATAAATTGTCCCGCACACAGCCATCGAGGAACAATGAGTTTGACTTTGTTGCCATGGTGGCTGGTGTTTTCACCGAGCTTGACGTCGTCTGAGCGTGGAAAAACAGCTATTCGACGGTGGGTGCACTGCTCCAAGGTTTCGATCTATTCCCATTCAGCCCACAGGGCTCCATATTATCATCGTCAACGGCGGAAGGTCGTGATTCATTCTCTCCCTATTCAATCTTCACCAGAGTGAGACACTCACTGCTGGGAATCAATATCTTCCCACCTGTTTCAACAAATCGGATGCTTCTCAAAAACTTCTCTCGAAAATAAGTCAGCCCAGCAATTTCCATCAATCCGTAACGAAGTTGCTCTGTACTGAGGTTGCAAACGTGAAGGTATCCGCGGGGCAGGTCTGCTAAGAAGAAGAAGTTGTTCGCCGAGATCATAGTGGCGTCGATGCTCTTGGCGTAAGAGGCCATTGTTTCATGACCATCATCACCCTGTTGAGACGAATGTTTCTCCACTTTAATCGGGAGGCGCAATAACGAACCAAGCAGGATCGTGCACCGGAATCACATCTTGGCCACCGTGTGGTTTGGCCTCGGGAGTAACCTACGGCCTCCTCGTCACCACAAACCTGGTTGCCAGCTAGATACTGGGCGCGTACCCACCGACCGAAGCCCGTATTTTGACCATTGAATATGCGGTTCTGATTGTCAGAATTGGAACGATTCGAACCACAAAGAAATGATGGATTTTCAGAGCTTTCATGACTTCACCGAATATGATCCGAGACTGCATGCTGCTAATTTGCTTCCAACACGATGTATTCATGCAATGAATCCGCTCAGTGACGGTGAAATTTTGCCCGCTTGCGAGATTGCCAATGTCTGAAATATTGGAAAAGCCCACCGGTCAGTCGCACTCGATGGATTTGGTCGTGGATAAATATCGAAAGCGATTCACATTACCTTTTGTCGGACGCAGGAACAAGACATGCACCGTTATTTTTGCGCGTTCGAAAGAGCGGAAAAAATTCTCGACGATCTGGAAAATAGTTTCGTGGCCCTCATTTTCCGAGCGAGGTTTGTTCATGCATGCATTTGCTTCCTAAGGAATCACGGTCTCCTTGCGGGAGCGATAACCCGGACACAGAATTTTTCTTCTCAGCTTCCGAGAAAACAAGTCTTACGACTGCAAATTGTGATTCGTCCGACAGCTTCCAGTGCGGATTCAGCTTCCATATCCTATGGGGCATTTCACTACCTTCGATCACGAAATGGCAGTCAGAGTGTTTCATCGGTTCGTAGAAATGTCCGTTGTATTTGGAATTGAAGAGATTATATACAGGAAATCTTGTCGTGGGTCTCAGAAGTCGTGGACCCTCCCTGTTCTCCATCCTGAAACTTGTCACACGATGTTGATCATGATCTAATATCCACACATTTCACATAACTATTCCTCTATTCTGGTATTGAACTTCTGCATTTTGGGACGTCTGTTTACCAAGCGCCAAGAACCGTCGAAACGAAATCTAACCATTGCGAGAAAGAATAAGAAGTCCATTCATGATGATGGATTTAACGTGATCCATGCCTAAACTCCTAAGCTCTCGAGATCATATTCTATTCGTAGCTCTGAAACTCGGAAAAGAAAGTTGATTCGAGTTGATCTCGGATTTCCAGTTGGGATCGAGAATACCGCGATTCCGCTCATTGTCATCGATTTTTGGGGTGTCCTCTCCTTCCGTAACTTGACACGGTTCCTCCGAAGCGATTCGATAAGAGCTTACCTTCGATGTTTCCAGACTTATTCGGACAATATTTTCTCTGAGGTAGCGAAATTCCTCTCGTATTTCCGCACCACTTCTTCCGAGGGAGGACACAAAGTGTACCTTCGCAGGTGTGTGTGGGATAGTGAAGGCGCACTTTCACTCATGCGCAGTGCACCATAATCAGCTTGAGCGGCTTCCTGCATCGTTATCCTGCTCTCAATGAAGAATCGGGATGGTAGTCTTACGCCACGTATGGTTAGTCACCACAGAAACACGCGACGGGAACGCTATGGAAAACCGGAATTCGACTTTAGATGGTGCTCAAACAAGCGTCACTCACAAACTTAGAAATCAGGAACTCCTCGAATCTCCTCAAGTGGTTCCAGATGCCGGTAAAGATTTCGGATGCTCGAATCGCCTTTCCTTGCGATGGTGGTTCAATCACGCCAGCACCCTGGGGTAAATTTTTGAGTTGGCTGGAAGTGTAGATCATATTCGCATGGAGGAGGCTGTTCTTGGAATAACTGAAGACAGACGTCAAGCGGAAGTATTAGTTGTGTTGATCCTCTCAGCTGTGTAACGCGAGCATGACGTCCGTATCGAAGATCTAAAGGAGAACTCCGGCAAGGGGAAGCGGATATGGCAACAGCTCCGAATTTTCCATTGCTTCTTCTCGCTGCTGACAGAAAAGATAAAAGTTCTAGGCGGAAGTGCCAAAGCACTACCGGAGGGAGGGAACGGGAAAACGCAGAAGCGAAGGAGAAGAGGATTTATTGAGAATGTTTTACGTTTAGAGCAGAATTGGTGGATTTATTGAGTAGCAGGAAAAGTAGAATTGGCGTTACGCAGGTAGTTCTTGTGGATTCCATCTCGCACTTGAAGACGGAGAATTTTCGGAGAAAGGATAACTCCCCAGCATGTTCGTCAAAAAGCAAACTCTCGGGTACCCGATTTTGACTGGGTGCAAGGTATAAACAATGATTTCCATTCCACAACATCGTGTGCTGTCGGGCATGTATCAGATTCTGGTGCGTTATCAACGTCCAATAACCTCTTTTCTTCCTCCGGCACCACTTGAGGCATGTCCATTGCAAGTCGAATTTCGAAATACACCCCAATCGCGGTTAACGTGCTGTGAGGTTGAAATTCTCTGTGATATGGGTTTTCAGCCCACCAGTTTAAGTGAGGTGTTGCCTGTACCGAAGTTGACCGCCAGTCCAAAGGCTTCAAGGTATCGGTTGAAGGGGAACTTGGTGGTATCGGAAATACGAATAGAGATCTGAGTGCTGTGGCCATCAGTTCCGGCGGGGTCTGTGTCGTCATGAGACATGCTTCGCGAACGCCTTGTTGTCAGACGACAACAAGGTCATGAGCAAGGGAGGGTGTTGGAAGTGCGCATGGTCACGCTACATGCTCCGTTATCCACTCGGCCTATGAGAGACACATCGCCTCGGAATGAACTTGGTAACTTCGTCCGATTTGGTCTACGCTGACGTGGTCAAAACTACAAAAATCCAACAGCCCTCACCCTCAACCATTCTCGGGATGATTCCGCCGCGGACTTTCCTCCCGAAATGTGGCGGACCCTCGAGATAATTCAGCTTCAGCTGTCTTGACGACGAAACTTCAACCTCTTTCCGGAGTTTGTTCATTCCCCAAAAACCCACGCTCTGGCCTTCCCGCGCGACCACCCCGAGAGCCACCACCCTGTTTGTTCTTCCCAAAAAATAACGAAGTTCCATACATACATATGCCAGTACAAGATTCTTCGGTCCTATACGTCAACGTCGACCGCGCTACCTGTGCCATGTGCCCCAGATACTTCCTTTTGACGTAATCGATGCTTCGCCTGAGTTTCCCGTTTATCGGACGTTTTAAAGTGCCTGTTCATAGCGCACTAACATGTCCTGCTTGTGTATCCCTCTACCTTGCTGAACTTGAAGGCGTTTTCCCGCCAAAAAAAAATCAGCCCCAGGAACGAAACATTAGTCTGGCAAATAGGTGTCAAACGACTCTCGATTTGGTACCATTGGTAGCGACGAAATCTTGAACTTTCCTACCCTCGCGATCTCGCGTGATAAATTGGATGGATCGCCCGCCGTCGAATCGATACACAATGTATCTTTCGTCGAACCAGTTTACGATTGCAGCATGCAAATGAATTGACATTCGGGAGATTCCGGACAAATTGATCTTGCAAGGAACGCGAAAGAGATTATCCGGGTCGATGTTCGTCGTAGCTGGAGACGAGCACAAATGACAGAGATCATGGATCTCTCAACGGCTAATTGGCCACTCGACTTTGAATTCCGCTGATCGTAAGTTGGCAGTTTCGACAGGTTTTCTGGGATATTCTGGACCTAAACTGTAGCAAAGAGTCGTAATGAGGTTTCAACCTCGGGGCCATTCCAGTATCATTGTTGAACCTCTCGAACATTTCCAGGCGATCAGGCTGATGTTCTCTTCTCCGAAGAATAGACGCTTTCACATTCAGCGTCGAAATATATCCTCATACTTGATAGAAGGAGAATTCAGTTCTACATAATTGCGTTGCCAGCGTAGGGCTGGGACGAATCGAAGAAATCGGCAGAATATATGAATTCGGTCGATGGCCGCAATGTTCTGATGGCGTTGAAGTCGGGTTTGGAATAATTATATTCGGACGAGCTCACTTGAGAAACCTTGCGGAACCCTACACACCTGTGATTCCCACAGTAGAATTTGCGGCCCCAAAGTGGTCCGCGAAACCGCCTTCTGGCGCCGCGGCAGCTTTTGCATATCACAGTGAATTGATGCGCCGAACTGTTGAGTTTTAAGATATCGACGACTGATCTTTGCACTGATTCGGAATTCTCGGACAGAGCTTTTCATAGTTCCGAAAACGCAGCTTAGAAAGGGCAAGGAGTGACATTATTGATCGGGAGGGGTCCGCGGACTCGAAAAGTTGAGGAACAACTGCAATACGTACAGCAGCTCTTCGGCTGTCCCACACAGCTCCCAAGGCTCTTCGCCTGATAAGCCGCTTAGCTCTCAGATGAGACACGCATCGAATCGATCTCAAAGTCTTTCTCCTGAATCGAATTCGAAAGTGCTTGAGAATGTATCCTTAGTCGACGTCTATAAGCTTTCTATAGTCCAGCAGCAAGCGACCTCTCCCGGGATCTTGGTGGCAACGAACTCGTTGAAAACTGCGTGCGAGCGTGATTCAAGATTTCTGAAAGCTGAAAAAATTCTTCGTCGATCGTGTTCTTCGACATGTTCGAGCAAGAGTGGTGTGGGGATTTGTAAAGTTTCGTTCAGCATCTTTCAGCACTACTTTATCGCAAGAACGTCTCCTGAGAATCCTGCTCCCCTGCAATGTGAAGATTGAACTGGCAACAACTTTACTCTTGAGGACTCCGCGGCCTTCCAAGAGAGGCTTCTCTGATCGATGCCGCGGACTTTGGTCGACCTTTGGTGGCGGACCTGCTCCTCGGGAATCCACTCCGAGCGAGTAAGACCGAGCCATTCTTTCCATTCTGAAGCTTCTTTCATTCGTTCATTAGATGGTTTTCTTTCGATTTGCTTAGATTTTTGAACGAACTCAGCCTTACCGAAATGAACTTCTTGGCCTGTTCAGGTTTTCTGTTTTTTTCTCAATAAAATCTCGAAATTTCAATCCGGAAATAAGGAAATCAACTCTTACACCGTGCAGTTCGATCGTCTGTCCTGAGCAGTCTCATTTTTGGAGAAACCCTGTTTTACACGCGGCAATGATTCTTCAATTTGAGATAAGATCACACAATTCGATTCTATTCATTGAGTTTTAATGATTCCAAATGTGAACATCCGACACCTCCTAAAAGATACCCACGCCTCCTCGACTTCGCGACTTCAAGGATGACACGTGCCTCCATTCTTCTCCCTCGTTGCGGCGAAGCAGACCGGTATCAGACTGATGGATGAAGTTTATTCCGATTCGTTACCATCGATAATGATTGAGGCGTACCGAGGGTCTGCACTCCTTGAAGCGTCTTTTGACCTCACTGCTCATATCGCATGAGAGTTCTTCAAGACGAGGACAAATGTGTTCAAGTTCGCTGACCCACTCATCCGTAAGCGACTCGCAATTGATCACAGACAATTCGTTGAGGAGAGGTTCCCGGCGGAGTAAGGTCAGAAGCCCGGCATCCGTAATCTTGTGGAAGTTACGGATAGATAATTTTCTCAAACGGCCGTGATGGGAATTCATGCTCTCGAGCCCAACGTCTGTTACGAGACTACTGTTAATGTAAATATACTCTAGGACAAGGAATCCTATTCCCTCCCTGAAAGCTCGGTCCGTGAATCTGCGGCAATTATAGAACATGATTTTCTTGAGATGGGGGAGGAGACGAAGCTTCACTGCGTGCGCGTCAGAAAGTTTTGTGCAGGTGAGAGTGAGCTCCTCCAACTTCTCGAAATTCTTCCAAATTATATTGAATCTGGTGGGTTTCACGGGGGCCGCCAAATTTAGTCTTTTAAGATCTTTGAGACACGCTAGACTTCTAACTTTGTTGTCGTAACGATCTCCCAATAAACTCAGACTCTCCAGAGTTTGTATTCTCCCCACACTACACAGCGCATTTATCATAAAACTTTTATCGGAACCGTAGGTGAGTCCAATATGTCGAAGTTTCTGGAGCAAATGAATGCTCTTTAAATCTCCATCCATGATGGAATCATCGACTGTAATGTCCAAAGATTCCAGATCGGGAGAGTTTCTGACGAGTTTTTTCACATAACAGTGGCTGAACGAGTGCAGTGAATCGAGGTGCAGATGTCGCAGTTTGGTGCAGTCACTGATCGCTGAATACAAATCTTCAGCATACTCTAGGTAGTGAGTCACACGAAGATCTTGGAGACTTTCCGCGCACATTCGGATTACGTCGATCCAATACTCTTCCTGACGAGGGCCGACTGAAATCTCAAGTCTTGTGAGCATTGGGTTAACATTCGCTGGTATCAGGGGGCCTATAAAATCTCTAAGATACCAGTCCGGATGTGTATATCCGGCGTTGGTTTCTATCGACAGGGATGTTGCATTAGGCATCAGTCCAAGGAGGAGGTCGTAGACTTCTTGAGACAGGGGCAGGTCCGTGAGGAAGTGTCGTAGGTTTCGCAGTGAATCTCGGACAGCGTCGAGACAGGTGAAGTCAGACGGTTTGAAAACCTTCTCGGAATATTGTTCTCTATCGGCGTATGAATAGCCTAAACAGGGAGTTTGAGAGTTAATTACTGACGTCGTTCCTCGTCGCGACCCATTCGCTGAGTCAGTGATCAAGATTCGCGAAACTTCTAAAGGAATATTTGCATGTTAATCATCCTACACTACCTTTGATTTCAAGAGATTCGAGTGTGGGACAACGCTGAAGAATGGAGTAAAGAGCCTCAGGCGTGAGTTTGCATCTGACAAACTCCAATCGGAGAAGATGGCCGCCCACTCTGCTCCATAGGTCGAGTTCGGATTCCATTATATCAGCTGAAAAGCGGAGAAGATACTCTGTGAGAAGCCGCTGCATTGGCTATCGAGGTCCCACGGCAAGTTTCAAGAAATTACCTCCGAAAATCCGTAGATTCCTGTATTGTCGTTTGCCTTCTGAAAGTGCCGCCATTCCAGCATCGTAGGTACGACGCCAGACATCCTCCAACAACTCAGGAGAGGAGACAGCCTGGGCCCAACTACGACAAATCAGGGCTTTATCGAGGCGATCCAGAGGATGGAGGTGCAGCAAAATCTTCTCAACGACCTGAAAATGAAGAGGAAAACTTGAATTAGGACTGGAATCGGTGGCTTCACAAAGAGTTTATTTTTGTCCGCTTGATTGAAGCTTCAAATCAATCCTCGGTTGATGTTCTTATCGAGGAAGAACGGTCCAAACAAACCTCGAGAGGTAGCTGTTCCATAGTCATCTTGTCTGATCTTCAATCACGATCCGATTTCGGCACTACTTCCTCCTTGGCTTCAGTTCTCCGCTCCCTCTGAGTATCAAATGAACATCATGAAGACTTTCTTCGACTTATTCCGATCAAATCCGCTTCAATATTCGTGATTGAATACGGACATTAGAACCGCTACCGGAGATAAGAAGGACGGGAGATTTTTCTCGGAGACAGTGTCACTAGTTTGGTTCTCCCTTCCTGATTCAAATCAATGGACCAAGTTCGCATGAGAGGGGTAAGTTGTCCTGTCAGAAATCTTTCGGATGAACTCCGGACTCCAGATCCGCGCCAGAACCGGCGAGACAGAGTTTTCCTCGATTTATCGTTGATGGATCGATCGATTGACTTGCCTCAAGCTGAAGTCGAAGGAGCTGGTAATTTCACTGTATCACTTTTTCCACGTTTTTCGTCGGATATCGTTGAATTCCTTCTTGAGTTTCACCGGAAGAACACGCTGTCAGGAACGATTGGCGCCATTCGTCGACAGAGGTCACATGCAGCGGAGATGAATCCTCGCGAGGAGGACTTTAACGTCGGAGCGGAAAACAAGCGCGCATCACGACGGCAACCGCCATTCTGTGCGGGATGTGCCCAACGCAGATTTGTCATCCTCCAAACTCGGCGGCTCGTCTTGGTCTTGACCGAGCAAGGACAGGCGCGTCACCAGCCATTTTTTTTTGAGAAGCTTGGAATTTGTCGAAGTCCGCCCCCCCCCCCTCGCGGAAAAAGTGATCGAAGAGACGGACGGGCTTCGTTGCACTGACCATATAACAGACGTTTCACATGTATTAACAGTAATGTTTTCACAATGTACAGAAATCTCTCGACGATGATTGCGATGTTTTTGAGGGACTGGCGGTAATACATCCTAAGAGCACGTTGGCACGTATGTGCATATCGTGCGAGTAAAGATGCTCGGAAGCAACATAGATAGCAAATCAGCGCCGGTCAGCCAATCAGAGGAGAATTTCTTCACAAACTAGGCTTCCTCAGTCTCAGATGTTTAGGGAGCTTGGATTCGTGAGTCTGAAATTTGGGAAGCTATAGCAATAAAAACTTCCCGCTGGTGACGCGACTGAGCAAGGAGCCCAGGCAAGATTCCTGGAAAGAACGAGACTTCTCTCATTGAAGCATGGTTTATGGTTCCCCGATCCGGCACTGAGTCAATCGGGAAAGAACCACAATCCGAGAAGACTTTTTGAAGACCTTGTTGAATGCTTGCTCGATATACGGACGAAGCCGATCGCTATCTCCAGCGACATCGCAAAGGTCTGCATTCAGATCAGGATTGCATCAGAGAATCTCTCACAATCAGAGATTTTTTCCGAGAACTTTTTAAACCACGCGAATTGATCGAATCGTCTCGAACGAATATTCTCGAGGGCTGGTTGCGAAAATTCGACGAAATTCAGAATTTTCTCTTCCGTCTCGAGCAAGGTGACCTGTCTTCCTTGCAGTTTCAGATTGAGGCTGTTCAGGAATACATTCGTCAGATAACTTTTGTACGTCTTTCCATTGAGCGTACTCAGGAAGGTTATGGCGTCAAAGTCCTCTAGGAACTGGAGGATGGTTTCATACAGCTTCATGAACCTTCCAAGACAATGACTCTTCGAGAGCCAACGTACTTTCGTGTGGAGCAGGAACCTTCTTGCTGCTCGAGGCAGACTCGCTTAAAAATTCGTTCGTATCTCGATTTCGCTTTAATTTAGTTTACACATCTAATCACAGACATCATGCTTTGTGCACTGCTGGCGTCAATTTTTTAGCTACGAGATTCTGCCAATGATCGACGCAATGTAAGCATTTTTTGGTTCCTATTTTTGAGAAATCTCAGGCATCCAACCTCTCTTCCCATCATAGCCGAAAATTCTCCATAGACTCGTTGAACATGCATTGGTAAGAGATGAGGCAAAAAGGTAACTCTCGATTTCGCGTAGATGGCAAGAAGCCGAACTTCAGAATGTCATCTGTGTAGATTCGAATCTTCTTCTTCGGCTCACATCAGACATGATGGGAATCACCGCGGACTTCGTATACGCGTTTTTTCAGATATCTGATGATGAATTTCCTGGTTACGCGGCAAGCTCCCGTTCCGTTGTACGCCTGAGATGTGTTCCACTATTGTTCGCGAAAGCTGATGGGACTGGAAAAAATCAGCCACGAATGCTGACATCACTTCTCCAACAATCAATTCGTTTCTCGAACATTTGGAAAACCGGGAGCAAATCAAAGACTAGCGATTAGGGGTCGCGAATTGGAACCGGTTCCTGAGAACCGGGCCAAATTCGAGGTACCGGTTCCTGAGATTTCTATAGGCCGTTTCTGACCCCTGAAACTCCTCATAGAGTCCGAGGCCGATCACATCATACTTTTGGAAAACTGCGAAACTGATTTTCTTCTTACTTTTGAGAAAAAAAGAGGTGGTCCCGGGACCGATCAGACCATACTATTCGAAATTTAGGAAGGTGATTTCGGGGCCGATCTGATCATAGGTTCCGGGGAAATGATTTCGGGGCCGGTCAGACCATACTTTTTTTAAACGAATAGAGTTCTCTCCTAATCAATCAGTTTTCGAACGCGTGAACAAGAATTCATTGTATTTAATATTGGAATTAACATCTCCATCGCGCTAGAGTGAAGTGAGAGAATTTTCTCCGAAGATTTAGTGGACTTGACTACTTTTAGAAATAAACTACCGTTGGACTCGACTCGTTTTGGAAATGAAGCTCATTTTGAGTTGTTTTTCGAGCATGGATGACGGGTAGATGGCTCCGAACCGATGCTTGCATTCGATGCGGAAAACGCTTCTGAGTCGATGTTGATCGAAAAACGAGGATCGTCAAAATTGGGCTTAAACTCCTCCTCATTTGTATTCTATTTGCTTAAAAGTTTGGTTCCATGGGTCCCAGGCCCACCTCTTTGTTCTAAAAGTATGGTCTGATGGGTCCCGAGATCACCCCTGTTTTCTCCAAGAAGTATGGCCTGATCGGTCCCGGGACCACCTCTTTCTTTCTCAGAGCCTCTTTTGGGAAACTTCTAAAGAATACGTCCAGTTTAGTACGCGAATGGATCATACATATATCAACTGTAAAAGCATGACGATTAAATGAATGACAGTGGATCAAGAAATTTCGATCAAAGCGAGAGAGCAGCCGATAACTCCAGCGGGAGTTCGGCTTCAGAAGCAGGCGGTGGGTTTAGTGTCTGGGAAGTCGCATCCTCGCAACTCTCACGCTGGGCGAACGTACAAAACATACGTTCCCGGAAAGTGCGGAATTCGCGAACCTATGTGTGGGATGCTCGAGTTGGATTCACGTGAAAAACTGCGCCAACTTGAAAACAGCGAACTTGAACCGGACTGATTTCGTCAATACACGGAAATGCAATCCGTGTTGCAAGGCAGGTGGCAGCAACAACATGAACATCAGCGGTGCAGATGAAATACTCAGCAACGCCGTCGTTGAGCTCACCAAAGCTCTGAAACGAAGTGCGTGGTCTGAGGAAATCGATGCACTCAATGGAGCAGACAAACATCAGTCTGGCTCAGAGAATCAAGAGTCTTGAGAAAGTGGTAACGCGCAACTCGTGGAACTCAGAGAGTCGGGGCCGCACACCGGCTAAGATCCGGTCGGAGTCAATCAAAAGTCGGCGCATTCAGAAACATGAGTCCCTGAAGAGAATCGGAAGAGCCCGCTCTCCGTTTCGGCAGCTCATCCAAGTCCACGAAGCGGCCACAACTACACAACAAGCCAAGTGGACGAGTCGACGACAAATGCACACGACGATCTGTTGCGCACGTAAGAAAAATCATCCCAGCAAGCAGTCGGGAGAGCGGCGATTATGCCAAAACGTCACGTGCAGCAACTGCAAGATCGAAATTGGCCACAAGAACTGTCTACCTGGAAGGCACAGACAGCCGCAACTTGGCTGTCAGAGGCGACAGTCAGTTCGACTGAACTGGGAGTCAACGGGTCCTTCGAGGTTTGTAGAAAGACCGAACTTCACGCGGCGGAGGCGTGTTTATTCTCATACGAATGGGCTTTCCATGTGCCGAAGTAGATGTTACCAACTTCTCATCTGAGATCACCTCTCCACATACTATTGTCAAGCAAGTGATGGTGTACTTCTCACCCACCGGCAGCTCTGCTGAACTCATTGACCGCATTGAAGTTGAATTCTATTCTCAATCTTCGCGATATGAAGTCAACATGACGGGCGGCCTTATTTACAACCTGACAAGTTTGTGATGTGATTTCTGAGCTCATTCATGCTATCGGTTATCGTTCCACATATGGTCGTATGGTTGCCAACGGATTCTACGGATTCACTATGTCCGCATTAAGGGTACTTGGATACTGTTCATTCACCTGAACGAAGTCCTACGGAACTCACAGTTCAATTTCACATTGAACTAATCCCATGGATTTTTGTCTGCGAAGATTCCCGCTAGCTCGAGCTCATCCAGCTCGTCGACGGGATGAGCTCGAATGTAATACAATGCTTCTGGTGGACTGTTGCATGGAGTCGAATTTCAAGTTTTTTCTTGAGAGAAATCAGCACGGATTCCGAAATCCAAAGAGGGATTATAGAGAGTCCCCTCGTTCGGCGCCCGCCGGTTCCCCAAAACAGAACCGAGGACCGCGGAACATCTATTCAGAACAACTCGCAATGCTGAATGGAGAGGGCTGCGCTTTTCCTTCGTGTCCGGAATTCTCGACAAACGGAATGGGGAGCTTCAATGAGAAAACACAATATGGAAAGCGTCGGAATTACGATCAGCTTCATCTCGACCCCAGCTAAACGCAGACACAAACAGTTTTTCGAGGCATGTCTGGGGGACAGCCATCTTGAGGAATGGAGCAGTGGCGCTGCATTGCGGCGGTGACTTACAGAGTAAATCGTGGACTATAAAATTCTCCACGAGAACAATTCGGTCACAGTAATTTCTGGATGTGGTGAAAGGCGCTTGACCGTTCCCGGAGATTTGTCCTGTGCTTCCACTCCATCCTGGCGCTCAAGCGACGCGGGACAGACCTCGGGAAGGCCTGACCAATTACGTGAGTTCAGATGCCTCTGTTAGAATGGAATTGTTCCATTTTGCCCCTTCAAGGAATTTTCTAGTTGCAAGTCGAAATAGTCCACTTCTCCTGTTTGGATTTGTGTCACTTGAAGATGTCGCTGCTTGACTTGCTTCGTCTGACAACATGTGAATTCCCCTACGGCGCTATAACATGAGAAACTGCGATGGATCGTCACTGTCGGTGTGAAGCGATGTATCGTTTTCGTTCAACAAATTCTGATGTCTTCATCCAGTTACTCGATTCGGATCTTTTCGCGATCGCTCCAATGGAAGAGGGAATCCATGGGACCAACTCCAGAGTTTGAATCTCAGCTTGCTGTTATCTTTTACCGATATATTTCGTTCAGTGGCGGTCGGTCAAGGAGTTTGTTTTCGAAAGCGATTTGGAACATAATGCTTTTCTGGAGTGATATTGGGCCGAGGTAGAAATCGATTCGTGAGCGCGTCTTTCGTTGAGAAGGCAATGTGTATTCTCTATGACTCCATTTCCGTGAATTAGATGGCTTTCCGGCTATTCTGCGCTCGGCAGCATGTTGTTTTCGGTGCCGGCCTGTGAAGTTTCTGCGCGACCTACAGTACCCTCCGGTCTGTCATGAGACGAACGGGGATCGCATTCCTGTCGGAGTGCCTGAGATTCACCCGAGTTGGAGGCACCTCTCACAAACGCTTCCCTGCACCGCGCATGAAGCAGAATCAAACCGCAGTCAAACACTTCTTGCGGGAGACCCCCAACTTTTTCACATATGAAGAGCAATGAGTTTTAATTCAGATCTATCGACCCCATTGTGCGAACAAAGTTCAAAATTGTCTGCACAGAGCCTAAATCAAATATAAATTCCGAAGAGCTGTGGGTGTGGATTCGTGGAAACCACGTATTAACTCCGTGGCGATAATCGGAGCGACACGAGCGAGTGCTAAAGGGGGAGGCTTTTGAGAAAGAGTTTTCTTTATAAAATGAGGCTCAACTACTGGTTCTAACAGTCTTGTTACGATTCTAGATCCTCCAAGACCTTCCGTGGACGTTGAAGCAAGATGAGTAACTTTTTCGAGAGCGAGGCCGAGGAAAGCTCGGAAGAAGAGGAGATGCAAGAGGGTGCTTCTCAAAGCAAGAAACAACCAAAAAAGAAGGCCACCATTCGAAGTGACTCAGATGACGACGAAGAAGAAGATGACGATGATAAGATCAAAGAGGAGATGAAAGACCTCATCAACGACGATGAGGAAGAAGGTGAAGGTTCTCCTGGGTCGTCGTGCTCGTCGTCCAGCTCTTCTTCATCATCATCGGGCGTGGAAAGTGCCGCTGAGGAAAACGATGGGGACAACAGCCAACGAGAACCTAAGAAACGTCGTCATCATGATTTTGACGACAATCTCGAAGACGAAGACTACGACCTCATCGAAGAGAACCTCGGCTACAAAGTTGAGCGGAAGAGGAAGCTCAAACGTGTGAAAGTTTTGGATGATGACGAAGAAGAGGAGAAAGAAAAGGACAAGGATGCTCTGGCTCAGGAGTTGTTCGACGACGGCGAAGAAGGCGAACAGGAACCCGCCGCAGATCGAGGCGACGCACACGAAGAAGATCTCGGTTCAGAATCTGGTTCTGAAGACGACGTCAACGACTTCATTGTCGACGACGAAGGCCAGCCAATCGCGAAGCCGAAAAAGAAGAGACATGCGAAGTATTCTGACAGCGCTCTGCAAGAGGCCCAAGACATCTTCGGTGGAGATTTCGGTGAGTCTTGTTTGAGAATATCTTGTGTCAAGTACCGGAATGTTTTCATCGCAGTAGAGAAGTTCTAACATCAACTTTCATTTTTAGACTTCGACGACGTGCAAGGTTACGATGATGAGTACGAAGAGTCGGAGGAAGATTACGAAGACGAAGAGGAAGCAGAACCAGGTCGAGTCAAGGCCAAAGCCACGAAGAAGAAAGCTCCCACGAAGAAGTCCATCTTCGAAGTTTTTGAGCCTTCCGAGTTGGAACGTGGACATTTCACGGATCGGTGAGCAGTTGAACGGAGTCTATTGATGAACAAAATCTTGACCTCGTTGTGGCGGGATCGTATTAAGCCGAAGCCACTTTATTTTTTAGCGATCAAGAAATTCGCGCCACAGATGAGCCAGAGCGTTTCCAGCTTCGGACCGTGAAAGTCACTCCGGCTGGCGAAGTCGAAATTGCACAGGAAGCCGAGTGGATTTATAGGCAGTGCTTCCAAAAACCAACCATTTCCGTCCAGAAACCTTCAGGCAGTCAGGAGTCTGCTTCGTCGGGATCTGGGGATCGAAGCAGCGGGCATCAACCGCTTGGTGGGCGAAAAAACCGCAGTGCTGTGGCGAAGATCGCCGAAGCGCTGCGTTTCATGAGGAATTCGCACTTCGAAGTCCCCTTCATCGCGTTCTATCGCAAAGAATACGTGCAGCCCGATCTCACCATCAATGATTTGTGGATCATATACAAGTGAGTTGTAGTTCTCAGTTTCGAACCCGCGAGAAAGCAATTTGAAGTAATCGACTCCAAATGAGTGTCACACGAACATCCATTCGTTCTCCGCGATATCTCGGCGGTGTTCTAACCCGTTGTGTTCTGGACTTCAGGTGGGACGAACGGTGGTGTCAACTGCGCCAACAGAAACTGAATATGGAGAAACTTTTCAAGAAAATGCAGGAATACATCTGCGAGCAGATCCTGAACGAGGACGGTGCGGCTAAGCATTTTAGACAGGTGAGCGCTTGCAACAAAAAAAAAATGGACTCTGGTGCGATGAATCGATCGCACGATTCTTGCCTGGAGTGTTTCCTGTTGCTCTCATAAGTTCTTTTGTCATTCGATGCTTTCTTCACAGATCGAAGAACATGATTTCGAACGCCTTCGAGACGCTCAGTCACCCGAAGAACTGAAAGATGTCTACCTACATTTCCTCCTCTACTACGCACAAGACCTCCCGGCTATGCAAGAAGCCAACCTCCTGAAGCGAAAGGAAAATCGCGAGGAAGAGCGCAGAAAAAGGATCGAGCGACAACGAGCCGAGAAGTAGGCTGGCGGTGAGGATCCAATGGACGAAGATGAGGAGGATGACGACGGCGAAGAAGAGCAATTTCTGAAACGATCGAGGCGCAAGGATGGTTTCGCCGTTTGTCGCGAGATGGGTCTCTGTGCGCTGGCCGAGGAGTTCGGTCTGACGCCGCAGCGACTCGGAGAGAATCTCAGGGATAACTATCAAAGACACGAAGTTGTCCAGTGTACGAAACAGCCTTTGGAAGCTTCAGCGGAGTACGTTAACGTTCGACTGAAAACTCCGCTCGAGGTGCTGAAAGGCGCTCGTTATATGGTAGCTTGCGAAATCGCTCGTGACCCGACGGTTAGGCGTTGCGTGCGAGAAACATTCTTCGAGAGAGCAAAGCTTTGTGTCGCTCCAACGAAGAGAGGATCTAAAGAGATCGATGAAGCGCATCCTTGCTACACCTTCAAGTACCTTAGAAACAAACCGGTCGGATCCTTGCAGTCAGATCAGTTTCTCAAACTAAGCATGGCTGAAGAAGAGAAACTTTTGAAGATCTCTATTCGCATGGACGGCGATGGATGCGCAGGTGAGTTCTGCTATAGTACATATAGTATTTGTTTCTCTCCGCTCAAAAAGTTCCGATAAGATAAGACTCCATTACTTTCCAGAAAACGGCACATACGCAAGTGAAGTCCGTCAACTGTACTACAGAGAAGAGTTCTCGACGAATGTGCAGGAATGGAACTCACAAAGAGAAGAAGCTCTCAATTACGCTTTGACGAAGTTGTTGTACCCGACATTCGAGAAGGAGCTGAAGCTGAGACTCCTCAGAGAAGCATACGATCATGTGCTTCGTTCGGTATCGAAGAAGTTGTATAATTGGCTGAAAAGTAAGTTCTCGGAGGAATCCACGTTTTGGCCGAACCCAAGCCTTGCGGATAATATCAGATTATTCGAGGTTCTCGGGAAACTCAGAGCATTGATTCACTTTTGTCCCTAATTCTCTTCCAGTCGCTCCTTACAATCCGCCCGATTGGATCCAAGAAGAGGAAGATTTCGACACTCGAGAAGGAGTTCGATTCTTCGCCATCGCGTACCAAAACGACTGGAACGTCCCCGCTTTCGGTGCTTTGATAAACGGTGACGGAGAAGTGACGGATTACCTCCGACTCGAGAACATCCTGAAGCGTAAGAACGCTTGGCGCGAGTCTGAGCGAGCTGCCAAAATTAGCGACCTGGCGAAGCTCAAGAAGTTCCTCTCCGAAAAGAAACCCCATTGTGTTGTGATTTCAGCCGAAAGCCGAGAAGCGCTTTCTATCAAGGAAGATGTCGAGAACATCATCAAGGAGCTCGGTGATGAGGAACGATTCCCGGCTCTTCAAGTCATGCTTCTCGACTGTGGCTTGGCGGTCGTGTACGCAAATTCAAAACGAGCTGAGCAGGAGTTCCGAGAGTATCCGCCGCTGCTGAAGCAAGCGGTCTCGCTTGCTCGTCGGATGCAAGATCCACTCATCGAGTTCAGTCAGCTATGTGGCTCGGACGAAGAAATTCTTTGTTTGAAATACCATCCACTCCAAGACAACGTTCCCAAAGAAGAGTTTCAGTGGGCCCTTGCCCTGGAACTGATCAATCGCACAAACGAGGTCGGAGTCGACATCAACCGTTGTATGGAGCAGTCGCACACCTCTGAGCTGCTGCAGTTTGTCTCTGGATTGGGTCCACGGAAAGCTCACGCCATGATAAAGACTCTTAAACAGACCCATTCGAAGTTGGACAGTCGAACGAGTCTTGTGACCACCTTGAAGCTCGGTCCAAAGGTTTTCCTGAACTGCGCGGGCTTCATCCGAATCGAGAGCGGATCATTCCTCGACAACAACACAAGTCCGTATGCGGAGGTGAGTGTAACCTGTTTGATTGAGATTCACATCTTCCCCCAGTTTTGAAACTTCCCTTGATTGCTCGCTTCTGGAGTCGTGTTGTTAACGAAACTACCGAATGAATCGATTTTTAGATGCTGGATGGTTCTCGCGTCCACCCTGAAATGTACGAATGGGCGAGAAAAATGGCGACAGATGCACTCGAATACGATGACAATGAAGACGCGAATCTGAATCCAGCTGATGCTCTTGAAGAAATTCTCGAGAATCCAGACAAACTCAAGGACCTCGATCTTGACGCTTTTGCCGTCGAACTCGAACGCCAAGGTTACGGCAACAAGAGCATCACCCTCTATGACATTCGTGCTGAACTCAACAACCGCTACAAAGATCTTCGTGTCGAATACGTCCCACCCGAGCGAGAGATTCTATTCAACCTCCTCACTAAGGAGACTCCGGAAACGTTTTTCGTAGGCAAGCTTGTCACATGCCAAGTTTCGGGTATCGCCCGGAAGAAACCCCAAGGCGAACAACTCGATCAGGCGAATCCGATCAGAAACGATGAGTCTGGGTTCTGGCAGTGTCCTTTTTGCCTAAAGAACGATTTCCCTGAGCTTTCCGAAGTGTGGAATCATTTTGATGCGGGTAACTGCCCTGGTCAAGCCATGGGCGTTAAAGTACGTTTCGACAACGGCGTCAATGGCTTCATTCCCACAAAGAACCTCTCGGACAAGAGAGTGTCCAACCCCGAAGATCGAGTCAAGATCGGCCAAATCGTGCATGGAAGAATTACCAAAATCGATATTTCGCGGTTCTCTGTCGACGTCACGACGAAAAGTTCCGACTTGGCGGACAAAAACGGTAAGGATTCAACATTTCTACTTCCGATTGACAGTCTTCGCTCTGTTCCAGTCGAGATTCATGCATTTGGAAGCTTGACATCTTTAAACAATAATTTCCATATTACAGGTGAATGGAAACCTCCCAAAGATCTCTACTACGACCAAGAGGCAGAGGAGAAAGAGCGCAGAAAAGTTGACAATGTCAGCAAGTTGAAACAACGACAAACTTACGTGAAACGCGTCATCGTACATCCCTCTTTCCACAACGTTTCCTTTGGAGAAGCTGTCAAGATATTGTAGAATCAAGAACAAGGCGAAAGCGTGATCCGACCTTCGTCCAAAGGTATGGCATTATATTAACCACCCTTGGAAACAATTGGAGCCAAGATTTCCTGCGGCTTTGTTCATGGAACTAAATTTCATCTTCCTACAGGTGTGGAACACTTGACGGTCACCTGGAAGGTTCATAAGGACATTCTGCAGCACATCGATGTCCGGGAGAAAGGGAAGGAGAACAGTTTCTCGCTAGGTTCTTCGCTGGTAATCGACGGCGAAGAGTTCGAATGCCTTGATGAAATTCTCGCAAATTACGTACAACCGATGGCAGGATTCGCCAAAGATCTTGAAAACTTCAGGTATGCTTTCCAGAATTATCTTGTTTCGATATCATGGATTTCGGTCTAATCGGTCGGGAACAATCGTAGGAAACGGGAGGTTCGGACAAATCAGATGACATTATGGGAATCGTGTCTCAATTCTGTCGAATAATCATAGTTTTGACCGGTCTGCAGGTATTTTCAAGATTTTGAGGGCGGTAATAAAGATTTCGTCGACCGATGGCTGATGGAAGAGAAACGGAAGGCACCCTCAAGGATCCCGTACTGCGTCACAGCTTGCGCTCGATTCCCCGGGAATTTCCTGCTCTCGTACCAGCCCAGCTCCAAAAGCCGACACGAGTTCATCTCTGTCACACCAAATGGCTTCCGCTATCGTCAGCAAATTTTCCATTCCGTTAATGCACTATTCCGGTGGTTCAAGGAACATTTCAAAGATCCTATCCCACAGCCGACCCAAACTCCTGGATCCCAATCGGTCTCCCGTGCGGCTCCGACCACACCGTATCTGACACCGGGACTTGCAACTCCCAGCGGTCGAATGAGCGTCGTTCCCATGATCATCGCGACGCCTGGCTTGGCGACTCCTGGAGTTAGAACGCCGGGATCGGTTGCGGCTGCACCGTACACAGGGTTCCCGGCGGGTTACGCTTATGGAACCGCGGCGAATTACACGATGGCCGCCGCCATGACTCCACAGCCGATGCAGATTTCCACGACGCCGGGCTATGTAACACCAGGAGGCTACAGCACCGTGGGTGGGCACGCGACCCCTTCAAGCTCCGCCCAACAAAGATCCAGTCAGTCGAAGAACGCCGGCTTGAGTCCCAGACCTGCGTCTCGAAATCAGCAAGCCCAGAATCGGGCTGCAGGTGGAAAGTCGGCCGAAGACTGGATGAAAATGGCTGCCGACTGGAGGAGTAATAAGGCGGCGCGCGGAAGCAGGAGAACACCGATGGCAGACTAGAATGTAAATTAAATTGAATAATCCGTTATTTGTAAAGGATGTATGTATTTAACTGCGAACGGATAAAAAGTGTACGATATACCGATGGAAATAAAGATGACATCTTCTGTATACGCAGTCGCATCTTCAATCCGTTCAGTTCGGTGAGACCTCGTTCAGATACTCGAGCTCATTCTTCTATCGTTTTGTTTTCTTCCTTTGCGGGGCTACGGGCAAGAGGACCCGGTTGGGGCTCAGAGGGGTGTTTCCGAGATACGGATGTTAACCGAGGGGATGGCCGAATCTCTAGCAGAACCAGAAAAAAGGAGAATTCAGTCTGGTTTCCGGATTTCGCATCCCTCGCTCGATCGCAATGGAAAGAAACGGATTCCCACAAATGCTGCGGTTCACAGACCAGAGGTTGGGGACGGTTGATATACACAGGAGGAGCAACGAGGCTTTCCCGATAGTGAGAAGGTGGTCAAAGCAATTATCGATTCTGTTCACCAGATACTCCACCCGCAGTGATGGAGCCTTCTGACTGATGGTGAGACAAGCATCGGCCACGCACTGTTGATCGGAGCGGTTGGCACGATCCAGACAGAGAATTCGGCCGTTCCCCCGCAACCTAAAGAATAGCAGCGTCTCTAGCAACCGATCTTTTGAGCTCATTAGAAGTTTACGTCTCTGGATAATCGCTTTCGGTGCTACCAACCATGCCCTCCAGTAGACGCTGATTCCATCAATAACCGTCGATGAAAAGTATGGCCATGGAATGGAAAAGCTGGAGAAACATTGCAGGTGTACTTGGAATGACCGGCCAATGGAGGGAGAGAAGAAGAAACGTGGAGAAATGGGATGAAAAAACTTGAAGGATCCGCTTCGCTTATCGCCTCCGGAACAGAGTCTCATGCGATGTGTATATCGAATAAGTGTAGGTACATTGAGAGGGAGAGGATCAATAAATAACAACAACGGAATGAAACTGATATCTCCAGGCACCAAGCCCTCTGCTTGCGCCACTGCACCTCTGTTCTTCTGCATACCGTCAAATATAAATTCTCCAATGAATGCGTATGCGAAATTCTCTCAATTTGATGATTTGGGGGCGATGCTTACTCATGATTCATTATGAACAGGAGTCAGAATGACTAGGGTTTGGAAGTTCAGGCATTATTCATCAATCGAATTCCATCAATCCATGGATAAACTGATCGAAGGTCGATCACTGATTTTTGCCTAACTACGACTTGGGCTGGAACAATCAGGCACAATCTTTCCAAATATCTATCAATTCATATGGATTAATGAAGGTTCAGAAATGAATCATGCCAAAACTTCCAAGCTACAATTCTGAGGCATGAAATAAAACTTCTCGCACGAGAATGCTCAGTCAAATCACGCATGGGATACACCTGGGAAGTCGAGGAGACTCTGCAGCAAGATTCAGATTCTAAATCTTCATTCGTTAAAGATCCGTTATTGCAGCAAGTCAGTTCATCTTTTATTTGAATTTTATTTATAACTACAAAATCTTGTGTGTGACACTCCCTTAATTTTCGTCTCCAGGAGAATAATAAGCTTTTCCCAAAATTTCATGGGGCGAAAAACCATCCTCTCTGGAACACAGATTCAACGGGGCTCGCTGCGGCTCTTCATCGTTACCGTAGAGAGCATCAACTAAATTCGAGAATTTCTCGCGGCAGTCGTCATCGAACAAGGAGGCCAATCGTTCCTCCTGCGCTGTCGTCGTGAGGAGCATCCAGTCTCCGAGTAAGTTATGGAAGAAAAGTTCGGAATAATATTCTCGAACGTTGCGAACTCGAAGTCCGTAAGGTGCATTCAGAACGAAGTTCAGGAAGGACGCAGACTCAGTCACCGATTGGAGTTGCGCGAAAGGTTGAAGGTTCTGGCAGCGCACAGTAGCCGTTCCTTCGGTGCAGCGCAAATCGGCACCTTCACGGAGAGCTGTCGGCCACGGAAAGATACGGGTTTCTTTGTTGTATCTGAAAAATTGTTCGTGTCAGCCCTTCACTTTTGAGGCCACGCTATCAGGTTCGAATGGTACGCGATTCCAAGGTTCATGCGTAAGACGTCCGCAACAGGCGTTGCGGCTGATTCTTTCCGAGTTTGAATGGTTCCACTCACTGCTTTTCTATGGTAAGTATGGTCAGGAGTAACACTATCACATGTACTTTCCGGAGGTTGGGGGATCGTTTCGCCCACGACCTGAGCAAGAGCAGATTGAATTCATAATTCTGCGCGTCTGGACCTAAGCCCTCGATCCATTTCGAATCTCCTACTGAAGGTTTAAGGACATAAACCAGTAGTATATATATATATAGAAAAAGTCGAATATTTCGACATTATGTATACATATACAGTGGCGCTCAATAAAATAGAGCCACCCTCTGAAATCGGTCATCATTTTCCGCCGTCTGTAACTCGGTGAAATTTCAACCGAATCAGGAAAATAAAAAAAGCAAATTGTAGAGAAAAGGATGAAGTTTGCGATGCTGATAGCGTTTCCGAGGATATCTCTAGAGATCATGGAGGAATATGGCCGAGAAGTTAATCATCTTTTCCATTACCTCACCTCTTCCTCCTCCTCCTTGTAACTTTGTTGGACGGCATCGGATTTCATTTCTGTGAGCAGCATCGGAAAGCTGAGAAGAAAAGCTTTCGATTCCGTTTTTGATTTTTTGAAATCCAACTACGAATGACGGAGAAACGGCCAATTCTTTTGGACTAACGAAGCGTTCAAAAAAATAGAGCCACTCTTTAAAATCGTGAGGTATTCGAAGATTCCGAGAAGAAACTTGTGGAGATCGAGCCGGAACTTACGGAAAACTCGATAAAATTGTTTAAAATTTGAAGTCCGGCCCATTGACAGCGACCCCTCTGAAATTCGTTTTTCATGGATTCAGAATAATAAACGATTTCAGGGGTGGCTCTATTTTTTTGAGCGTTTCATTGGTCAGGTAGAACTGCTCGTATCTCCCTTAATTTTCATCGAATTTCCATGAATGAAAAACCAATCGAAAGCTCTTGACTTCAGCTTTCCGAAACTGTTTGCAGAAATCGGATTAGACACCGTCCAACATAGTTACAGGGATGAGAAGGAAGAAGTGAGGCAATGGAGAAGAAGACCAACTTCTCGGCCATGAATCTCCATGATCTCTAGAGATATCCTCGGAAACGCTATCAGCATCGCAAACTTCATCCTTCTCTCTACAATTTGCTTTTTTTATTTTCCTGATTCGGTTGAAATTTCACCGAGTTACAGACGGCGGAAAATGATGACCGATTTCAGAGGGTGGCTCTATTTTATTGAGCGCCACTGTATATGTATATGAGGAGTTGATATCCAAACGGAGTTGAGTCCATTTTCCAATTTCGAGATAATCGACTTTTTCTTCTGGAATGCTCTAATTGCACAGGATCACAATGAAACTTCGGTACGCGATGGGTGACGGAATCGTAAGCATAATGAATGCTAACTCGCAAATCAATGAGTCCTGTGTAGGGGGCTAGAGCAATGAGGTCCCTTGGACTTGACGCTTTTTGGGAATGAACATTGGAAAAACAGACGGAATCGACGTGTTTTGGTGTCGTATTACGACTGCTTGCATTCATGGTTCAAAAAACTCCAGAGCGGGTACGCCGGGCTGCAGAGCCATGGGGGAATTCGTTGCTTTTAATTTTGGAATTAACATCTCCATCGCGCTACAGTGAAGTAAGAGAATCTTCTCCGAATATTTAGTGGTTTTGACTCCTTTTAGAAAGAAACGACAGTTGAACTTGACCCGTTCTGGAAATGAATCTCATTTCGAGTGGTTTTTGAGCATGGATAACGGGCAGATAGCTCCGAACTGATGCTTGCATTCGATGCGGAACACGCGTCTGAGTCGATATCGATCAAAAAACGAGAATCGTCAAAATTGGACTCAACTCCGTTTGGAGATCGACTCCTTATCTATATATACAGTAATCCCCCGTTTTACGCGGTTCGTTTAACGCGGTTCATGTTACGCGGATTCGTTTTACGCGGTTTCATTATGAGGCTAACCCCGGCTTCTTGAGGTGATTTTGGGGCCCGCGGAGAGCCCGTGGACCCCCGAACTCCAAGCACCAGGGACCCCCGGACCCCCTGAACTTCAAGATCGGGGGCCCATGGGTCCCCTCGGGTGTGCTCCATGGGGCGCCGCGGGCCCCTAGAGTGAAGTCTCGCCAATTCGGGCCATCCCCCGTTTTACGCGGAAAAATTCGTTTGACGCGGTTTTAAAAACCGCGTAAAACGGGGGATTACTGTATATATGATACTGAGGGAGGACTGTTTCTCACCCATCGCTGCTGCGAATATTTCTTTCCTCTCGTTGACGTCCAAGCTCTCCATCTCGAGGAGGCTAGGTAACCATACGGTTTCTCGAGGTTTTGCCGCATCTGTAATGCACCATGCTGGCGCAATACTCAATCGGAAAATCTTTCGATGGATCATGGTGCTTTCTGAAATACTTTCGGTGCATCATTGAGGGCTCCTTCAGAACTCGGATGAGGTGACTTCATGCCGTGCAACTCAAAACGAGAGGCACATCGAACCTATCTGTGATCTTGCCACCGCTTCGGTCGACGCTTAAGTTGAACGACGCGTCGCGACGCAGTCAGCTTCTTTCTCAAACTCAAAACTCATAATCCACCGCGTTCCATTCATGCAGACTCGGGCATGGACAGCACTCACCTTCTACTCGGAAAGCGTTGACCGCCTCATGATTGTTCTCTTCTTGAAGCCGCCTACGATAGTTTTGGAACATTATTCCGTACACAGCACGCCGGGTTATGAGGGATGCGAAACACGCCGAGAAGTCGTCCGGATTTTGGAGATATTGCTCAGGGTAGAAGCAGCCCGTACTCAGGAGTATAATCAAATACTGGTACATACACAAACTAGCGCCACAGGCAGCCTGAGAAGCAAAGCGGATTGGTTTCAACAGAATGAAATTAATCGCCGGGGGTTGAATCATTCGTGGAGCTCAGAGAAAACTGACTTCAGATAAAGCAGCGGTTTTGAACCACCCAGGGAGTATGTTATCGTCTAGGGCCAGAAATCGCCGATCATCTTCATCGTTATTCACTGATTTTGAAGGATCGGGTGTCGAAGCCGCTTTTCTAGAACACTCCCCAGTATCTCGGTTTCCACATGAACGCCGATCGAATTCGAGATAGCTGTCCAGTCTCGGCAGCGCGTCACAGTTCTCGTAGCCGACCAAAGTGGACGATTCGAAATGCTTGCGATTGGACTCGTAAAGCTGCTCGAATCGCTTTCTCTCGTTAGGGTTCATGTGGGCGAAGATGCCCAATCGGGCATCACAGAATGACTTGTCGGTGACAAAGAGAAGGCACCGAGACAAGCGGAGTCTGGAAATTGGTTCTGGAATTATTTCTGGGAATCTCCGTACTTGGGTAAATGGAATCATCCCATCGATTGAAACATTTAGTTAACTTCTCCACTCACGATGAGGGATCCCTGGAGGGCAAATCGAAATTCTTGTACGATTTCAGGACGCCTGCCGCGAAAAATTTCTCCATGTATTTGGAAGAATATGATTCGACCATCGTTGCGAACAAGGCGATCGACTTCATTTTGTCTGAAGAAGAAGGGATTTGGTTTAGGAGCGTTCTGCTATCAGCGGACTGAGGAAATCGAGCGAAGTGCGAAATAAGGTACTCCACTAACTTCCCCTCGCCGTCGCAAATTCCTTTGCGCTGACTTGAGACAGAAATTGGGATTATATGGAAATTTGGATGGATTCATTTGGTTTCGAGATAATAACATGCATTACCGAGAAACAACTCGAACATGTTTCCTCACCGGGTTCGACGCATTTGACGCTGTCGAGGAAATTCTTGCGGAAGTAAGTCTCTCCACTGATGCTTATCAATCCATGATGTAGTTGCCCTAGGGCGAGTTGCGACATCTGCAGATAACCTCGGGGTAGGTTCGCAAAGAAGAAGAAGTTGTTCTGAGAAATCACCAAAGCATCAATGCTCTTCGCATAAAAGGCGATGCCCCGAGGGCCACCGTTCTGCAGAAAGAAAGGTTTTCTGATTCGCAACCAATTGCATCATCGAGTCGAGAGGAAGCAATGATCACTGGGAACCAGTCGAAATCGTTCCTTTTTGAGTTTCCGGTCACAATTGGGAAAAGATACATACCACGAGGAAGTGATGAATTTTGAGTCTTTTCTCGACTTCACCGAAAATAATCCGAGCCTTCATTTCCGCGATTTTCTGCCAATCCGATGTCATCAAGTTTTCGATGCGCTCGTGTAAGCGAGCGCGTCGGTAAGCCTCGAGGGTCCCGATGTTGTCTACAATAATTGGAAGTTTGGCTCATTGTCGGATTCCTGTGCTTTTTCGTCCCTTTTATCGAACTAAAGTGAGCGGCCTCGGAGAGGGGTGGCTCCTTGCAAATTTTACCGGTTCGTCACCTTTCTTGACCACTCGGAAGACAACATGTGGCGTGATATTTGCTCGCAGGAATGAAAGGAAGAAGTTCTCCACAATCTGGAAGGGGAAAGGAAAAGAAAGGAACCTCAGTCCTCACTTGGGCAGTATGATTTCATCACGCTATCTAACGTGTTCGAAATTTTATACTGAACAAGCAGAAATTATTCCACTGAAGTTCATGATCCAGATAGTGAAACCGTATACAGTAATTCCCCTTTTTACGTCGTGGAGGGATGCTAGAGGGGTTCGTCGTGGCAGACTCATCGGTAGCTTGAATCAATTCTGTGAACTACCTAACTCGATTCCTTTGCCACGATCTGGAAGTGGAATCAGCCCTCTCTGAAAATGCACTTTGCGGTCGTTCGGGAATGCTATTCGGAATGATTTTATGACTATCTGCGTCGGGAGAGGGATCGCAGCATTCCTTTGAAAAGGTTCGCGCAATGGCGCTGCATCGTTCTGAGTCGATGATGAGTACGACTCCTACAATGTACTACTTCTTACTGTCTGCTCACTGTTCTGAGCGTCCTGGTGGGCCAGAAGGCACCATGACAGTCTCCGTCTCTTTGAGACTTGCGAGCCAAATCGAATCGTCGTTGAAATCACCAAATCTGCTCTCGGAATCGCCCCAAGGGGGATAACAACAAGAATGAACGGCGCGAATTGAAGCTGGTTGCGCCAGCTTCCAGACATAAAAAAAGATTCCCGAAATATGCCCCTCATCGAAGGCGCTATGACCGAATGAAGATGAGGAAAAAATCGCGTAAAACGGGGGACTACTGTACAGGTTGCATTTTGAGCGGTTTTTCAGATTCTCTAAGCCATGCGTGATAACGAGTAACGAATCCGAGGATCGTAGGCGACAATATGACTCTCAGTTAGCGGTTTAGTCGAATGAATAATCGCGATTTCCCACTCGCACATGTGTAAGTGTGGTCAATGAGAAATCTTCTTTTTTGTCTGAAAGCGCAACCAGCTTCGATTTGCGCTGTTCATTCTTGTCATCATCCCTCTCCACGCGATTTCAAAAGCAGATTTGGAAAATGCTTAATACCTAAATTTGTCGAAAAATCGCCTCATGAGCAATCGACACTGTCAATAGCCCCTCCAGCATCCCTCCTCGAAAAGACTGGAATGAAATCTCGCTGATTCGGACCGTCCCCCGTTTCACGCGGAAAAACTCGTTCAACGCGGATTCGTTCCGGCAGCAGGCACTGAGATCACGAAGAGGGCGGTTCACAAACAGTCATTTCCCCTCGTTCGAATATTTTCGCGAGTCACCTCGATGGTATTTCGCTTTTCGAGCCATCCCTTCACGCTGACGAGGTTCCAGCGAAACCTGAGCGACTCTCCCTTGTCAGCGCCGGTAAGAGGTGCTCAGCAATTGAGGATTGAGAAGAGTCTCAGCGCACGAAATGAAGCTCACCTTGGTCATCTGGGCTTCATCCGAGAGCTTCCAGTGGGAGATAAGTTTCCAAAGGTAGTGAGGAGCATAACTTCCATCGATGACGCAATCGCCGTTTACGAAGTTCTTCGTCTCATAGTAATGCTAGTTTGACGAGAACAAAGATAATACAGGGAATCTAGTCAAAGGATTTTACCCCTGAATCGCTGGCTCTTTCATCGTGAAATGAAGGAGAGGATTGATTCTCTCAGACACCAAACGCAGGGTTTCAATGAAGTCTCACACAATACTCGAAGTAGCACGAAAGGTCGAGTAAGAAGCTATTAAGATGAAAACGACCGATGTAACTGGCGCCAGTGGTTAGAGAGTCCACTCACAAGCGAAAATGTCACAACGTGTTCGATTCATCCGTGAGCAGCCTCATATAGCGGAGAAATCGGGTTGCGATGAGACGAATCTCCTGAACTTTCCCTCTCTCGATTGCTTAGAACACTCGTGATTGTATTTCACGAAGCTCGCATATATATCTTTGTCTAATCTCGTGGAGTTGTCTTGTCAGCGTCATTGGAATTCACCTCCCCGTTGGCATTTCTTTGGTTTGTAGCTTATTCTTCATCCATTTTTGTCCCGCGGGAATGTCGAATGGAATTTCGCGGCGTTTTGCGGTGAGATTTTGGCGACATCCCCGTAAATTATTATCCGGTGAGGAAGTACTCGCCGTCATCCGAATTCCGATACTCGTCGTTTTTCCCTCACGGGTGGAGATCGTTCTGGATTTGATCGTACCTGCGGAGAAGTGGAGATCCATGTCATTTCAGGAGATCACATTATTTGCGAATGGTCCTTACGACCGTTATCGGTACCTCTCTAACGCTATGAGCGAAGTCCAATCTCTAGCGGAGCGTCATCCGAAGTTATAACAGGGATTTCGAGATTCTGGCCCCCCGATGCGGTCACGTTACCTCGGTGCTGTCAGAGATTGCTGGACTCCCTCATAGGACGGAGGAGGAAACTGGGAAAATGCTATGGATTTCCTGTTTTACAGGTTTTCCGAAGTTGCCTTGTGATTGATCCCTCTCGAATTCCCGAAAGCCTTATACACTAAGAGACAGTTGTGCAAGAATTTCGCCAGCTCAACATCTATGCGAGCCCGATCATCGTTGGCGAGCGCACGTTTGCAGAAACATGTCGCGTGCGTGCAAGTCATCACGGAGCACGGCAGTGTTGTGTTCTGTTGGCAGCAAAACAATCGCACTGAACATCGCGCTGAGAAAATCGGATTTGGCTTGTGAAAGTCATGTGTCGTGCCTTGTGAAGACAGTATCGAGCCGCAGTATGTCATCATCATCCCGACAAGGGCTTTCGTAAGCCGAAAAGCACAAAGTGCTCGATTCCTTGAGCTCGCGGTATTTTGTAAAAAACTTCAAAAATTTCGACGAGCTCTTCGCCATTGAAAACATGATTGGGGCGAAGATCATTGCGCGGAAATCTCAAAAGAAATTTCTGATCATCTCAAATTTAGCTTCGTTTTCCTGAAGTTTTGAGTATAAAGTAGTTGTTGTAATACATCGTGAACTTCCCTAATCTCCCGCCTAAGACATGAAAACGAAGCAAATACGAAAATAAATAAGCAGCACTGGTGATGGCTCAAGAATCGCATTTCCTATGTTCAATGAATGCCCACCGGTTATGAGAGAAAACCGGTTATAGGAGACTGTTTTAATGTTCCCGAGAGGTCTCCTATACGCGGGTTCGACTGTAAATGAAAAGCAAACCTTGGTCATATCGACGGCTCGGATCGTAGCCTTTCTCGCGATTGCGTATAGCCTCTTAAGAAAAGACCCCGAAAACCCCCAGCTGGCCTCGAGTGATCTGACTCTTGCTGCTGTCAATACAATGCCTAATTGTGATCACAGTGCGCATGCGCGGGCCCTCATCGGAGAAGCGGACAAACTTTTTGGCTACTGTCGTCCCCGAAACGTCCAATCTGAGGCTCTCGGTCCCTGCTGTGCGAATGGAAAGCTGAAACTGCCCCTTTGATCCCTCCTCCCGAATCTCTTTCATCGTGGGCTGTTGGTGGCACGGAGGAGTCCAGGCATTCTCTGAACCATATCCATAAGGACTCATATACAATTCCTGTTCTCAAATCACTTCGATCGGCGCCACAATAATTGTTCATGAAAACATGCCGACGTTCAAGCTGCAGGGACGAGTTGACCATCAGGTCGGCTCACTGTCTCCCGTTTTAGAGGCTGTCGTAGATTCTTCGATGATGAGCTGCAGCCTCTGAGGAGACATGAGAAGAACACTTGAAATTTGTCATTGCGTCCTTGTCGGAAAAACATCGACTCTGATACCTAATAGGTAAGTTGATTACCTAGTTGTAGTGAGAGATACAATAGACAACGACCTCATCTTGAGCCAAGTTCCGTTATGGCCTCCACGTATGTATAGTTACCTGCGTGGTATCGCTCGCATTGCGAGGCGCACCGTTTACACATACACAATTCGTTGGGGTCATGATAAACTTCGTTTTTACACAAGACATGAAGATATCCATGTACCGCATACCTACCTAGTTACAATGTGCCTGTAGCTTCTCCCGCTCTGTTCTTCCACTTCTCTCTCAACCTGTTGAGAAAAACTCAGGATCTACATCGGCGTCCGTATTGTCCTTTCGGGGACGCGTACTTGTGAGGAGACATGAAGTAGTGATATCTGGGAAGCCGAAAGAAAGGATGCTTCATCTTGAATGGCCCTGGGCATAAAATTTCGGGAATCCTAACTCCGGCAATACTGTACATGCTAAGGTTTTCGATGCCCGCTGCCGAAATACTCGGATGCAGATTCCACCGGTGATCGAAAGGGCTCCAATAGCTTCCGATTAGGCCCGGAACTACAGTGTTTCCTTCGAGATGAAAATCGGCTCATCGGAGCCTTCGTCGATAGCCACGTTTCGTCTCCCTCAGGAAAAATCGGGTCCAGCAGCCGAGACCACGTTCGGATCGGTCGTCTCCTCTAGGCAAGATCCTCGTTGTCGCCACTTGTGGAAAGTAAACAAAGCGGTCGGCAGACGGAGCACTACGCTGGGTTCATGGTCTGACTCTAATTTCATGGGCTACATTCTGCTGAAAAGAACTCTCTTCCGCTGAAAGAAAATACCCCTCTCGATACCATTTTCGAGTTGTTAGGATGCGATGACGAGATCCATCCGACGTTCGTCTCAGAGTCAGTATTCTGTCATCGCAAAGCCCGTCCATTAACAGGCCTTCGCGGTTGCAGCAGGTTGTCCGCCAGACACGTGATTCAGAAATTGAATGTGAACGGCCAGCATCCCGCTCAGCGCGGAAAAAGATAGAGCTTTTCCCTTCTTCGTTCGTAAGTTGCCAACCTGGAACGCCTTGTCGATATGATATGATTTTAACAGAAGAGAGCTTTGTTGTCGCCATTGAAATCTGATGCTGCTGTCGAAAAGACTCGATTTCATTGAATGACTAAGTTTCCTATGAGTACTCCTGAGGCCGATGGAACGATTTTGGAGTCGATTGCATTTTGATCCAGGCCTCAACACGGAGCATAGTTCGGTGCCCGCAGATTCGTTCCCATAGCGATCCTTCCACATCGAAGATGGATCCGATGGAATCCACTCTGGAATGCTCTGATTAGGAACATACTCGAGCCGAGACAACGATCTTTACAGGCCACGGAAAAGGCCCCGCATCCTGCGGCAACAAACACGTGTTCCAACACTCGGATTTCCCGCGAGATTCCGAATCCCTTGAATTCAGTATTCCGCTCTCATCGATTGTGAAAGGAGTGTCATGCCCAACATCAAAGTATTCTCGGGATCTTCAAACACAGACTTGGCACAGCTTATCGTGGATAGATTGGGAATCAAGCTTGGCAAGGTTCTGGCAGGGAAATTTTCAAATCAGGAAACACGGTGAGCAGACCTTTTTTATTTTGGCATTTCAAGACACAGATCCGTTTTGCTCTATCGTCGCTCGAAAGGGGAATCGGCACCGAAGTCGGCCCACGTGAATTACAAAGTATTTGAATCGTGAACCCGACCGGCCCGAGAATGTCTCTGTTGCCAATGACTCATACTCCGAGTTTGCGGCAGTGTAAAAAACTGTGAGGGACCGATATTCCGCGGGAATTCCCGAATCGCGTCTCGCGAAATCGTGACATATTGCCATAGAATTGGCCTATGAATCTGGTGAGAGGAGAGGAATGACGATATCTGGTTGTCCCTGAAGTTGGGTCTCCCCTATTCTCTTTTGCGAGCGAAAATTCTGGATATGGTGTGGAAGCTTCCTGTCAGAGGCAAAACGACAATCAATTTGCCAGACATTACGAATGAGAACAGATCGTTTTCCTGTATCGGGTTCAGTTGATTTCCTGGAGCTTTATCTATTACAGCGTCGAAATCGGCGAAACTGTGCGTGGCGAAGATGTCTACATCGTTCAGAGTGGATGCGGCAACGTGAACGACAATCTCATGGAGTTGCTGATAATGATCAATGCATGCAAGATCTCCTCCGCTTCGAGAGTTACAGCAGTAATCCCCTGTTTTCCTTATTCCCGTCAAGATAAGAAGGACAAATCGCGGGCACCTATTTCGGCGAAACTGGTGGCCAATATGCTCTCGGAAGCTGGAGCAGATCACATTATCACGATGGACTTGCATGCCTCGCAAATTCAGGGCTTCTTCGATATCCCTGTCGATAACTTGTACGCCGAACCAGCTGTTCTGAAGTGGATAAAAGAGAACATATCTGATTGGCGGAATGCAGTCATTGTTTCTCCAGACGCCGGGGGTGTGAAAAGGTGCAAATATCTCTGAATGTTCTTCCAGCGATTATTGCTACCTATTCTTCCAATAGATAACCTGTTTCCATGAATTTCTTCCCAGAGTAACCGCAATCGCTGATAGACTAAATGTGGAGTTTGCGTTGATTCATAAAGAACGGAAGAAAGCAAACGAGGTTGCCTCGATGGTACTCGTCGGCGACGTTCGAGAGAAGGTTGCTATTCTCGTCGACGACATGGCCGACACTTGCGGAACTATGTGCCACGCGGCAGATAAGTAAGCGCCATTCTACCAAAGATTAAAAATCATGAATTCTTGGAGAATTTTCAGATGCCAATTCACCAACATGACCTCCATAGTTGGAATTGAAACGGACGCCCTAATTATGGTTATCTTCCCTCGCCCGCAGATTGGTGGGCGCAGGAGCGCGAGAAGTTTATGCTATTCTCACACACGGCATTTTTTCGGGACCAGCCATCGAGAGAATCAACTCGGCGGCGTTCAAGGCTGTTGTCGTCACAAACACGATTCCCCAGGATAGGAACATGAAAGAAAGCGCTAAAATACAGGTCTTGGACGTCTCGATGATCCTGGCCGAAGCTATTCGGAGAACCCATAACGGAGAATCGGTTTCATATTTGTTCAACCATGTGCCGATGTGAGAATCTTGAATTCTTCGTGTTATTTATTTAAACACAATAATCTTGAATGAGGCAATAATAAGCAAAGGGAATCGTTTTCAAATTTTTGAAGATTCATTTTTGGTTATTTTTTTTTGATATCTTGAGGTCCGTATTTGAGAACTCGCCACCATCAGCCGCAGCCGAATTGCCAACTCCTCGAGCAACCTAAAACATTCCCCCTTGCTCCCCGCCCCAAATACAGCGAAATCCTTCGATAAAGAGAATCGCCCTCATTGAATGTACCTAGCCGAGCCAATAGAAGCCTTGCCCATCAGCCAGCTTCTCCGTCTTAGTTTGAAATCGCATCACAGAGATAATTCGTCGTTCGTTTGACGGAAATCGTCTCCACGAGATCTGACCCTATGGTCAGCATCACAAAGCTTTGAGCTTCGGGGAAAATTACGGCACCGTGCTACATGGACTTAGTTAGAAGAGGCAGATAATCTGTGAGAGATGCGCGGTCGCGGAAGGTTATTCACTTTTTTGTCGAGTCGATTGATTTTCGCCTGCTTTCTGACATCTTCCGCCGTGCGCACATGCCCAGAGTGACTTATCGGAAATCAGCTCCTGATTCTGATCAAACTTTTGCGAAAACCACCGGAGGCCAGCGAACCGAAATTCGTGGACCAATCCATTCTGTTGTGAGATTCTGCCAGTGCTTCGCGGGAAGCAAATGCAGCCGCAACTATTTCAGTTGAAGCCGAGAATTTCGCGAAGGCGCCCCCTTGAGGGAGAACATTGGCCCCCTCCCAGAAAAATCCTGGTTTCGCCTCTGTCCACGAAATCTCCCGTTTCCGCGGCATATCTTGCACGCTGCGCCGCCGGTGGCTGGTTGGGCACTCAACAGAGATCATCATCGGCACCACCATGCTCTACGATCTACAACAAGGCTTGCGCGGGTCCCGTTCGGAATGTCGCTGTCGCTCCCACTCTATCGCTGAGTCCCCGCTTGAGTTTCTCCTCAAGCAATGGTGATCACAGGTCGTTGTTCCCGGCTTTCGTGATACGTCGTACTTTCACCTACAGTGGATGAATATCAAAGTCGCGAATCAGAAATATATCACCGAGAGTTCACCGATCAGTTGACGTTGAGTCAGATGTATAATAGAACTTTTCTCAGAAACAATTCAAACTCTTCTTCGGAATTTCACATCATATCGGTGTTGATAGCAGACTTCCGTCCTCGAGACCAGGCTTTGCAAATGACCGTATTCTTTAAAAACCGCGGACATGGTTGAACGATAACCGTTGAAGACACACGTCACTGGCAAGACAAAACCGCGCTAACGGTTCAAAACCATTCTCCAAGAGTCAGTTTCCAATATCTCGAGCAGGCCAGAGCTTTCGTCGAAATATAAGTTCCACAAATGAGACACAGCTACTACTGAGAACCTTGTTGGAAGCGATCATTTTGATTGATGAGTGACGAAGGCTATCGGCACCAGTCAAGGAAGTGGTAAGAACGTTGCGTCCCCTCCTAAGAGTACACGAAGGACACACAATAAATCAGTATTTTCTGAGGAATATTTCGAATGAACTCTTCAAACTGAGTTATGACATACATGCCACCATTGAAGCAGAAATCGAAGGACAGCGAAATTCTTGTCAGCCCGCACACTGTTGCGGCCGTAGGGGTCCCCCGGCTGAGGATCTGATGAAAGCTCAGCGTGTGGGAACTTGTGCCGTATATGTAGGGAAAAAGAAGGAAGTGAGCATGCGGAAAAACTTCCGGAATAAACTTTCTCTTGGGGGAGAGGTCCCCCAGAGAAAAGAAAAGGTCATCGCTCAAGGTTCATCGATCAGACGCTGATGGTGGCTGCGTCTTCACCATTACGGTCAGAGCGCTTGAGACGAATATTCTCCTTCTGACAAATCCTCTATCTGGAAATGGGTTCCCCTCTCCTCATCGACACTCAGAACAATAAGGGCGATGATGTGCAAACCTGTGGCTCAAACTACAAGTCGAAGAAGCAGAGACAAAACAGATACTTTCTCTAGGAGCGCTATTAAATGCCAAGAAGGTAAATCAAAGATGCAGGTCACGGGTCTCGGAAACGACAATCTTTAGAGTACTCCGCCTTGCGATCGGCCAGCTGCCTTGATATCGTCTTCTCTCTCTTGCTGTTGCACACGGTAAGCCGGATCAGGTGGATGGAGCGGCTGGGATGGTTTTGTCGCCGTCGGCTCGGGCGAGGTGGCACAGAAACTTGTTTGAGTGGAGTGAATTGAGCGCATCCCAACGTTGTATTGAGGGCATCGAACAAACTTAGGTATGTTCCACCGAACAACTACTTTCTTTTCTACTTTTATCGAACGACGGAATAGAGAGTGCCTACGGACTGCCGGTTTGACCTGAGTACAGAGAAGAACTATATAGCCCGCTTGAAAGTGATACGAGATTCGAATTTTCGCGCTCAAATAGTACCCTCTCCTCGTCACAGATTCTTTGCACGACTCAGCTGACTTCCGAGAGAGGTATCACGCGAGGAACGGCCGTCATTCAGCTCATAATCGGGGACAGTGCGCGACACGACTGGTGTCTGTTGCGGCAAGAGTGAGGACGGCTTCTGTTTTCATATCGTCGTCTGTCGGCTCATAAACAGAGAGGGAGGGAAAGCCATTTGCTTTAGTCGTTCTAGTCTCAGCTGCGAACGAGCTGGCGGACGGAGGTACGAACATCAGTCCTCTGTTGCTTCGCACAAAAGACAGACGCGTTTCCAGTGCCTCAGTGCATTGGAGTTCGTTCTCGATGCGGTGATAAACGTTGAACCAAGTGCCGATGATCTAAGAATGACCGCCCACTATTCGTTCGAAGAGGTGCGTGGGGTGTCAACGAAAATTCTCCGATTTCAAGCCAACCTCCGGCCAGAGACCGATGGAATCTGGAGAGATTTCCCTATCGTCCTCATGATACCGGGTATGTTTTCAATATTGAAGCGGACATTTGAAGAGCTCGGGTCGGAGTTCGCCGGCCAGTTTAACGTTCCACGCCGAGCAACGCAGCACGTCCTTGCGGCCGTAGATTATTTTACGCGACATACACACCTGTTCCCGGTGCGACGAGCGGCTGCGAGTCAAGTAATGAAATGCTTGGAGCAGATCGCTGCTACCGTGGGCCATATCGGTACGATTGTCACTGACAATGCCACCTGCTTCTGTTGATGCGTCCTTTAAGCATATCTGTGACGGGTCTGTACGGCGGCGCAAGCCTGAACGAGCAACCCCAGTACAACGGGCCGGCCGAGAGCACCACAGGCACCATTACGGACAGGTTGACTGCTTCGCATGACGGCGGGACAGCGGTACGGTACATACTCCAGAAGGTGGCCTCCTTTCTGAATACCACCGTGAACGAGCTGCAGAGAAAACCCTTCGGGCTGCTCTATTGCTTCGTGGCCGTACTCCCGGATGAGCCGCCCCGAATTCAGAGGGCATCCCCGGTTCATCGGCTCCTGGACGATCGTCAGGCAGGTGGCCCTCAATTCATTCTCGGTAGTGAACACATCGGGCCGCCTCTGTACAGTGAATGTCAAGGACCTCCGCCCTCATCAGATCCCTTAGGGTCACACCGTGTTGGATACACTCTAATAATTATCAATAATAATTGATTCGTACGACGACAGTCTGCGTAACGGGTGTGTTCGGTTGCCCAGCGAAGGTTGACTCCATCTACATGAAACATTCCGCGGCTGGCAGACGGGATTCGAGGTATCTTTGTTGATGATTCCTCTTTATAGTCCAAGCTCAGCCTAATCCACGCATCGACGTCAAACTGTCGAAGCTCGAGGTCGACTCGACATCTAACCTTGTTTTCCGACGGCGCGCAAGTCCACCTGGCGCCGTACTCGGCATCGATGAATTTTCGCTCCACTTCCTGAAATATGTAAGATTTTGATGTTTTTCAGGCAATCCTGGCGAGATCCAATATTACGAAGAATTTTTACGACTGATTTATGATCGGTTTGAAGAACAGGTTGAAGTTGTGGGAATCAGTCATGCCGGACACCACTCGCCACCCCCCGAAGAGGCTGTCATGCCACCAATCGAAGGTGAGATCAACATTGCTGCTCTGAAAGTTCTCGGATGTCGATGTCTCGAAATATGCTCGAGACATTATCTTCGGGTACAAGCTCACAGGATGCTGTTTGATGTTGATTTCTATTCCACGGGATTCATTACCAAGTCATCTGAGCACCGACTCTTGGAGCTAAATCACAGAACGCCGCCAATGGTTTGGAATTTCTTTCGCAGAGAATCCCCAGCTCTACGATGTTCAGGCACAAATTCTGCATAAAATTGAATTCATCAAACGATTCATCGGTTTCCAACGCGAAGTCATACTCATCGGACATTCGATTGGAGCCTACATCGCTATGCAAGTTATGAAACGCGAACCCAAGCTGAAGGTAATGTTCCGCTCCTGCATTCTCGGAATCCAAACTCTGAACAATATATGGACAAAAACAGATGACTCATGATCTCGAACTCGATATTCTATCACCTAGACAATTTCGAATGATAACGTACTGGAATTCGCTCTTACGACCCGAATGACTGGAATAGTTGTCTATAATCGAGTTTTGGTGAATGATACATTTCCTATTGTCGAATCAAATCCCTCGTTGCCGGATAATCGAGTTTCGTTCGAACAACTGCTCCAGTTCCACGAGTGCTCTCCGTTTGCGTCGTCCGTTTCTGACTCTCATTCACAATCACTCACTCACTCACTATCTATCTGATAGTTTTTGACGTAGAATGATACGAAATCCATGAACTGGCAGCCGTACAGGAAGAAGTAGACTATAAACAGGAATCGAACAATCACGTCGTGATTCTTTTTTCAGTGCGAGAAAGCCATTCTCCTGTTTCCTTGTTTTGAACGAATGATTCTGACGGAAAAAGCGCAGCGCATGGTGAAGACCGTACACCGATGGGAATCTCCTCTACTCTTCATAGCAAATATCATCCACATGGCGCCAGTTGCATTCAAACGATGGATCGGGAACTGGCTTTACGGGTGAGAAATGTCACGGCACCAAACGATCAGTGTTATTTAAGTAGAAAATATGTACTCGGTGTTTTCCTCCTTCTCCGTTGTAACTCGAAACCTATCGAGCCGAGCGGAATGGCCAATAGAGATATTCCAGTGTGTTCCAAAAGGACACGGTACGCGGAGCATATGCACCAGCGTTGTCTGTTCGGATGTCCTCGGAGTTCACTTTGACTCCTGCGGATAGACACGAGTTGAATCATCTGATTGTTAGTTGGGAGACAACCTCTGACATAACCAACTGGCGGCTGAATAACTGTTGGGTTTTCTTACAGACAAACACATCTAGGAGAAGCAACGGCGTCATTTTTGTGCAAGCACGCGATCTACTCATCTTGGTTTATGGCGAAAGACGAATTCGACAAAGTGGACAAACGTGATGATGCCTTTATCAGACGCTCATGGCGTCTGCTGTCGTTCTATTACGGCACCAAGGATCAATGGTGTCCGTTGACGTATTTCGAGGACATGCGCAAAGATTATCCACAGGCCGACATAACTCTGTGTGATAAAGACATCGACCACGCTTTCGTATTAGACGACAGATCAACCCGTTTGATGGCGGAATACGCGGCAGATAAATGTAAGGGCGTCCTCTGAGGGCTGCTCTGCGAATAAGGTTGTGACGGTGCATTTACGATGTAGAAGGTCAACATCAACTGCGAGGAGCTGCACAGGGACCGTTCCACTCATGTCGACGTTAGCGATCCGTGTGATCACAATTCATTTGTACCTTTGAGAGAACAATCGATGAGACTCAACGATCAAACGCTCGATCCGCTAGTTAAAAACTCGTTCTCTGTTTCATTTCCCAATGTATTCCACATGCTGACCCATTCATATGTTTGGTCAAAAATACGTTTGTACTTTATATTAGAGGAATTCTGGTCGAGAGTTACACAATGATCGGTTAGCTGAGATAATTAGTCTAGAATTTAGATATGATTCATCACAAAGAACACTCTTGTACCTAGGTAAAGCACCGTGACTCTTAGCGGGTTGAGCTGAGCACAACTCGTGCTAGAGTGTCCCTTGTTTCCATATTCTCTAGAGTATTTGGCCGAATTCCGAAATGGCACTATCTAGTCAAAGTACCTTTCCGTGTGAATTGTTCATCATTTCGCCCACTTCTGATCGCCTTTTTATTGTATCTAAACGATCAGTGGATCGAGCCACAGAAAACGCCGGAGAATTCGACGTGGATCGAATGCCAAGTAGGGCTGGCTGACTTCTCTGCGATTGCCCGGCTAGTTCGCCATGTATGCAGCTGCTTTCATGCCATATTGTTCGTATGTTCTAGTTAAGTTAATCTTGTTGAAGAATTAATTTCTGATAATGAAAACATGACGAGGCTCACTCTCTCTCGGGCGCTCTTCGCCTACAGCAGTTCTATGCGGAGAGAGAGAGAGTTTGATGCAGAACGCAATGACACTGAACTCACATTGAACCATGCTTAATAAACGCAGGAGTAGAATTCATGCGGCCTCGTCGAGTTTCACATCACGCCCTGAATTCAATAGCAATAAGGAATTCAGTTTCCAGACTCAAAGACGGAAGCTCCTCCAGATTCTCAAGCTTCTCCTAACATGAGTGAAAAAGTTGGAACTTATACTCAAACTTTGTTCAAGTTATTCGCTCTACAATAGTTTCCGGAATAGTCAGAATCGAGAGTCATATTGATGGAGGCGATCTATTTGTTCTTCCATATGAAACACACTTTTTGAAGAGCTCGGATTCCAAGTCTCATATCAGGTAGCCGCAACTGACTCCGCGTGTTTGGGAACACGATCAATGGAATGAAGTTTTATAGGAGACAATCGGTTTCATAGCATTCATCTTGCTAATCAGGCACCGAATCCTCAATGGATGATGGAGGATGTGATCGGACTCCCGCGGCAGCTGAAATTCCTGTATTCGATTCGCTGATCATGAGTCACAATCAAAGTTCCTTATCAGTGATCCCTTGCTTGGCCACTCTTGGGTCTGAATGTTAGGGAGAACCCAAAGATAACGGAGTAGCAGAAGATTTTCGCAAATTTTTGACTCGTACGACTAAACTCATGAAAACCGAAACCGGCTGGGCATCACGGGGGCGTTTCGCACGGGAGCCTGTCGCAGGGGAGACGGATGCCGCCTTGCAACTCCACGAACTCACACAAGTTGTGGACTCGATTCGCGGAGTGAGGTCCTTCTTTTTCAGGAATTTTCAAACTTTCATCTCGGAGAGGCATTTTGCGGAAAGTGTCGCCGGGTAGCCAGACGGAATGATCCGAGGTCGAATTCAGAACGACGCATCCGCGCTTTGTGGACTGACAAAGGGGTATCTTCCGTCCGAACTTACGCGTATCGATACACTATCGCGACAGCCAGTAGTTCAGTGGTTTTCACTTCCGTCGAAAGTATCACATCAACCCCTCTGTTGTTTGCTCTGGTCCTAGATATGAAGAAGTCTTTTATTATACGCTCGGATAGAGACGCGCGGAATCCACAATCAAGATCACCGAACAGCGCTGACATTTTCGTCCACAGATCTATGGGAAACGGGGAGAGTTGACATCCCGTCTCTATGCATTCTAGAATCCGATCCAGAATAACTGATGACTGCATATTGCATCAAGAAAAGATCGGACGTGAGCAATCTTCTAACAAGTGGATTGGGAAGATCAGTAGCATTTCATCGATTCTCGACGGACATCCGTTTTCGCGATGATAAATGTCACAAAGAAGGACGTGGAGTCATTCTGGAGGAAGACTTCGAGCACCGTCACAACAGGGTGGTCGAGGGCGCTCCAGATCTTCGCGTAGGCAAATTCAACATCCCTAACGAGGGACAAATTCGGAGGACAGAAATCGAAAAAGTAATCCACGCGCCGTCGGACTTTATCAAGTGAAGAGACATTCGCCGATGACGTGTCCCAGACGTTTCCGATGACGTGTCGGAGCCATTGCAACGTTTTTCACTGTTAACGGTTAACGATACGTTTCCCTGAAAGTCGCACACTTTTTGACTCGAATCAATGAATTTCCATTGAATTCTACGCCTTTCCGCAACGACATGTCGCTCATGATAAACAGTTCACTTTCGCGCCTGTTCCATGATCTCAACTCTCGTCAATCTCACATCAAGGCAAACGTTCACCATCAGCAGTCAGAAATTTGCGCTCTTTTCGGTTTCATTTCGTATGGGTTTGTTCAGATCGGCGGAATCTGCTCAATCGAGTGGTTTCGCGGATCGAGAACACACAATCCTGCCTCTACTTTCCACTCACTTGGTTTGGATGGCCGTTTTCCCCTTTGAATCCAGAAGAGTCACTGTTTGGGATTCCACTGCCGATTTATGCGGCTCTATCCATGAGTGTGTTACGTCAAACACGTTCAGGAAAATTCAAGTTTTCTCTGCCCGCTCATTTGAAACACTTGAGCCATTTTCTGCTCAGTACGGAGATCATCGAGCGGTTATAACGATTTGCGGCGATTCGATGTGGTGAAGAGTCAGTCCCTCCTCCTCTAACCTAAGTAGATACAAAGCGATATCTATGACCTGGCCACTTGGCGCAGCGTTTTTCAAGTAAGCAGTTCTCATCCACCGTATCAGGTGCGGAGACAATGCCTCGAATCTCACATCGTAACAGACCAGCGAGTTTTTGGCCGAAGCATTCTGGGTAAACTTCATATCAGAATCCAGCTCGCCACGAATTGCTGATCATATGTGCATGGTGAGCAATGCAAATAAGGTGGTTACGATCCTGAATATACGACTGAATGAAAGTATTGTGGCGGCGAAGACAACCAACGACCGGACTTCGAAGTTCGGCTTTCATCCGGGCCTCCTTAGTGTTCTTGAGGGCTTGAAGAACCATATCACAAAAATTATGTGAGCTCACTGGATTTCTAGTTTTCCGAGCCAAGCCATTCCCCCAATCGAATTAAGATCAGCGAACACGATGGGATAAGATGGGCTCTCGTCTCATAGGAAAAAACTGACTCCGAAATTCCCAGAGGGGTCTCGCGGGAACGGCTTGCATCATGGGAATTCGGGTGATCGACAAAAACTCCGAAGGTTTTTGTCCCACATGATAAGGTGACGAAGTATTTTATCTAGCTTCCAGCTTTTGACTATTTCCCGACATTTGCCCCCTCCCCATTCTTTCCAAGAAAATAAGTCGAGTTCAAATCAAAAATGGAATCAAAAAACACCCTCTCTTATATCGGAATGTCCCATATATGTGATGGGCGTTTCCTGGCGTAGATGATGCATTGCTAAACATCCTGCTCCTGCCACAGAAGGGATACGTGCTCCTATTTGTCAACTCTCTGCTCGCTGAATCCAAATGTAGTCGTGGGCGCTTACGGCTGTCCTGTCTTGAGAAGTGGGAAAATCTTCCTTCACTCGGGTGTCTCTCAAATCCTAGGCTCTTGACATTGGAATGTGAAAGAACGGGAAATCGAGGAGGTTTCTAATCTAAGTGAATTCCTCTTTCATCCGAATCTCTTCGAAGCAAAAATTTTCACGTGGGCGTCGATGGGTATCAAAACCGAGTAGAGAAAGTCAGAACGAAAAAGTGTGCCCCTCATGACAGGCCTCGACTGTACAACATGGCCACCTCAATGTTCGAAAGGGTATATCTCTCGATTTTTTTCAAGCTGCGTCCCCAAACTTGCCTGAGATATTTGTCAGCCCCGAGGGTTCAAAACGACATGTTCGTACCTGACCACTGACTTCTGGAATGGCCTACAGCAGTCGGCCGAAACTCAATGATTCTCTGCGAGAACCCGCAGCTTTTCAATCGTTTTTTCGAGCAACGCATATTCTGAACATAAACTGCCCTCACTGTAAATTCTTGTGGCCATGTGAATCCAGGAAGAACCGGGATCACCCAGAAAACATGCGCCCCATTCCAGAGATTTCTGGCGATCGGGCCGACTAGAGAGAGGCCAACATTTCTGTGACAACATCTAGTTCCTCGGAGAGCAGATGAAAAAGAGGAAAAAAAGAGGCTGCTCCGAATGTTGTCCAGCGCCTAACGATAAGTAGCGCTCGTCCCCACGAGCGCCTCCTCCCTCGCTCCCTCTGACTCTCGATGGTTTGAACGCTGTGCGAATGGTTCAGTGGAGTGTTGAATTCGTGAGCCCCGTGAGTTTGGGGACCAGGTCCCTTCGGGGTTCCCTCCGCCGGCCGGTCGAGCGCCGGTGTGGGCACAGCTATGCTAGGTAACAAGGGAAGGGTAGCACAGTTCCCTCTCGGCAATAGCCGCCCTTCCTCTCCGCACCGCTAGACCATCACAACAACACAGAGACCGCCAAGCAGCAATCCCAGAATCACTGGAACAACGTTGAGTTGGGTTGCATTGCAACTGAAGTTAGAAAGTTCAGTTGACAACATACGGATACACGAAGCTGTGGCCTGCGGGATGTCTTCCATGTCTCAACATGAACCGGTGTCCGACCAATGTCACGCGTTACATTGAGCAAGTTCCACATCACTAGGAGAAAAAAATAGCTGCCCACCACCAAGTCGCGCTCGTCCACCTCACAATCCAAAGGGACCAGCGCATTCGTCAGCAGTCAGAGCAACGGAGAATCGACTCAACAACAGTCGAAGTTTGTGACGTTTCGAGTTTTCCGTTCCCGGACGGAGATTCGGAACACGTGTGCAGGTGGAGCGTGCAGATGTGAGGTAGCCGTCAGCTGTTCTTGCGTGCTTTTGTCTGTCTGTCCCTGCGTCCTCATTGGATCAATAGATCGATCTCTGAACTGATCTATCGGCCGCCCGGTCGTTCGGTTGGTCGCACGCTTGTCATTGGTTCCGTTGGATTATCGGCAGTCCGGTCCGATCGGCGAGCCGGTCGCCTCGCGCAGAAGTTCTTTCTGAAGGAAATCAGCTGAAGTGTCAGAAGTCAGCTGATAGCGTGGTGTTGACAGATGCGGCGACAGTGGCAGCAGCTGCCAGCCCAGTCCACCTGAAACTACGATGATGACGAGGAAGGCGACGATGTGCGGTCGCTGATATTGTTCGATGTAAAGCTGGTGCTGCTTGCAGTGTGGAATGTGCAGTTGAGTGGTGCGGAACTTGAATTGAGTTGTGTTGCCCCAATCGGGGGCAGTGTTTACGGTGGCGTCGGTAGACGGTATCCTACGAACTAGCCGGCGTAGCTGGACAGAATGCCTCGTAGCAGACCCCCAAACCCTTGCCTCGCAACGGGGCAGGGGACGAGGTCGTGCGCGAGCCCCCAGCGCCGACATGCGTCACCTACCTCAAGGAACTCTGCGAAGGAGCAGCTCGCAACCTGCCGCTCCGTACCGGAGACTGGCGGAGTTCCACAAAGAAGAATACTTGTCTATGGATTTGGTCGGAATCGGTGGTGCAGACCTCGCCGAATGGATTAAAGACAAACCCCTCAGTATCCTCCAGTTGGATCCCGCTGATCGCGCGGTCCTCAAGATTGCAGGTAAGAGAAAATCAGAAGAACTGCACAGAAATTGAGAAACTCGTGGAATCGTTGACACACGATGAACACGGTTTGGTCAGGACAGGACAGGACAGTTCGCGGTCTAATTGAGCGTGTTCGGATGTCTGGTCGAGTCGAGTTCGTCTGTGGCCGCCACCTGGAAGCGTTCTGTGTAACCGTTCGACCAGCAAGGCCGTACCTGTCAGAAGACGGCTCGTATCCACGTGAAAACCACGTGTAGCGAAGGCGAGCGATCCGGGCATCGGATTCGCTACAACGCTGTGTGGAAGATCGCGGCTGGAAGAAGTCTCATTCGCATGAAGTCGGTCTGTGTGTTCTCCAAAACAAATAAAAAAAAAAGATCCCGCGGTACAACGGAGAGGATTCTCATAGAAGTAACTGTTCGAAAACGTTGAGCACCGGCTGAAACTCGTAAAGAGCTGTTCATTCACTCCGGACGATCGCAATGGTGGGAAAGACGGCGTGCTATGTTTTTCCTGGGCCCCATTCAGCTGGATTTGTTATTTTTTCTCTCGTCTTTCCATCCCGTCAGACCTGGATTCTTCTGAACGCTTCATTTGCATTCTCGAGTCTCACTTAGCAGCATTCTGTGCGCGGTAGGCATCGTGTTGGTTATGGATGTCGACGTCCTCATCACGGAAATCGTCGTCATCAAAGTGATTCCATGGAACGATCGGGGACTGAGTTTGTCAATTTGTCAGCTCGGAAGAGACTCGTTTATGACAGACACCGAGATCATGGGCCCGACGCGAGTGTGTCGTCGGTGAATGCGCTTACGTAAATATGTGACACACGGCGGAAGCTGATAAGTTCAATAACTGGCTAATTCATTGAGCAAGGCCTGCTTCGCTTGCGTCTATTGGCAATCGGGGTCTGAAGCCCGCTGGGAAGCCGGCGCGGGCGTGTCACAGCCTTGCCGTAGGTCGAGCGAGTGATTCTAGTTTACCTGGATACCACGGATGCGACAATTTGAAATCGTACCGTGGTTTCTCCTCGTGCAACGTAACGGAGCCAAAACGCGACAAATATGTATGTTTATGTTACTCTTTAGAATGTTTCTCCAACTTTTTACAAGATTGCGGACAGAATTCGGAAACAGCTGAGAAGTCGGAGACTTCGTCGGCGAGGCTTGTTTGTTCCGAGCCTAGAAACGCCATCGACAGCGGCGGCGCTCTGAGGGGACACTTCGTGAGTACCCCCTCTCATCGGGAGAGCTCGCTCTCGTCTCCCTCGACGAATGACTCACGGGTCTTTCGTTCCGTGCTCGTCGCCATACAGTTAGCTTTGCCTGCGGCGATTTGAATCGGCTCGCCAACACATCATGAATCCAGTCGACTTCTTATCTAGACTAGATGTGCATTCGAGTTTATGAGCTCGTATTCCAACGGGAACGAGTATTTCATCGAATTATTTTATTCCATCACGAGCACTACTCGTTGTTTTGCACAAAAAGAAACTCATGAATCACTGCTCCTCGCTTCAAGATATAAAACCGACTCTGGAAGAGGTGATTTGTGAGTACTTTGGACTCGAAAAGTGATTCGAACTCCGAAGTGGGCGACCTTACGAGTCCATAAGCGCGAATCTATGTTTAGTTCAACCATGCGGACAGGATTGTTCGGTTATCTATTATTGATTCGTTACGTACACCCCGCTACTCCAAGTAGCCGATCGTTCGAATGCGGTATCGTTCGCTTTCCTGACGTCTCAATGTTTTGGACTCGCTGCCGGAAATCACCGCATACGGCCTCTATCGCGATGAGCGTTTCGAATGTTATTGGAAACGACGACTCAATCTGCAATCTCCAGTCGTCGAGCCGTTGAATCTTTTTCGTTCTTGTCGCCTAAGGCTTATGATTATTTCATCTCTCGGGTTGAGGCTCGAGTTTGACAAATGGAACGCTTTGGCGAGAGAATTTCCAAACGGGGCTTTCCGGCAGTGTTCACGCCATCGATTCCGTGCAACCTTGGCCTGTTTCGCCAGGTGCCTGAACTACATGCCTGCTTCGAAATGTGTTCTGACATTCTGTTGACAATCATTCACAGTCAGGATTCATGATTCGAGCCAAACACCAACCTGGAAATCCGAATTTGATTCGAACCGTCGATTCTACGACCTCGAAAACAGCGAATCGCACGTTGGACTCGGAGGCGGTGGACACACGGAATCAACCTGCGTGTCGGACTCCCGACCGTGGCTGAATCGAGGGCTCTTGGAAGACCTTGGCCGTGACCTTGCCACACCCAGTACCGTACCCACTCGGATACGAACTCTGGAGTACAGCTCGCATAGTTAGCGCTTGAGCGGCTACCACCAATTATACATGAAGCTTCAGACAATCCCTCCAGACTCCTCGATCAGAATTTCAAGGATGACAAATTAGACGTCATCTTGAGCGTCCCATCTTCGCCCCCACGTCCACTCTGGTCCCGGAGTTGACATTCGGCCTCTCTCATTCTCCCCGATCACCGAGTGGCTGTGACTACAAACAATCTGAAGTCGGAGTCGCTCCGGACGAATCCTCAAAAGAACTGTGCTATTCACTACAGTCTGGAATCAGAAGTCAAGTACCGGTTCCAGACGGAGTCAATGCTCCGCGAGGCGCTCCGGAAAACTGCGAATTCAGATCCGCGAGACTCGCGGCTCACTGTGACTTTGCTCAACTCTTAAGAAGTTCGGACGCTCGCTCAAAACTCCTCACCGGATCACCTTTTAGCGTGAGACATCTTTCAGTTTTTGTTTGCTGGCTCTCACTCGCTCGCTGGCAAACTGGCTGACTGGCGCTTACACCCACGCTCCAAGCGATACCAGGGTGGCATCTGAGGTCTGGTCCTGACCCCGTACACAACACCTGTCTGAATACATATCAAAGGAAAAATTCAATCAAATAATCGACGCTGACCCCACGTCTCGTGCATCAGCGAAAGCTGGTAATTGACATAGGAGAAACGAAACGCCACAGAGCCCGTCCGCCCGCCCGCCCGGCAGACGCAACTTACCAGCCGAGCCACCACGATCCGAAGCGGTTACACCCGAACAGAAATTTTTGATTTAAACTTCTTGGTGCTCGATGATGGATTTGGCCGAGGGTGGGAGATGGGAACGAAGGAACGAAGACAGAGAAATGAGAAAACAAAGACCAAGATTGAGAAACCCAATGAAAGATTCATTCGGAGACGATGAGATCGTTGGTGCGTCCGTATCCGCGTTGCGATTTCACGCATCGGAAGAACGTTGTCAGTGGTGGACTCGTAAAACAAGATTTCGATTAAAAGAAGATTCTGTAAGCGCTTTGTTCGAGCACTTCTCAATGGCTCCACTTAACAAGTGAGCGAGGTCAGATGGCGTCGAGCTCCTCGAGCGAACGCGGGTCGTGGCTTAGATAGTTGGGAGAATTTGTCACCGTAATTGTGAACAAGTTGCCGCTTTGTACTCCGAAGGAGAAAACGGAACCCGAGAGGCGGGTGAAAAAGATAGAACGAACTATCACTATGGAATGACATGCCGGTCGTGACGGTGCTCAGCGCACGAAGACAATGCGCAGATCGATCAAGTCTTCCAAATTTCCTTCCCGAGGAAGCTCATCAACGAAATGCGTCTGAGAAATTCGCTATTAATTCTCGTTTCGCGAACTTTGGTTTGCATCCGCTGAGAACGCGGTTCCATCTCAACATTTGAAAGTCGAACATCGGCTCGTGCGGTGTCCACCGACCAAGGGAAGAAAGGCGACTTTGGATGTAAGCCGCCGCCGACAACGCCGACTTTCCATTTGTTAGGACAAGGAGCGCGAAGACGCTGAGGGGCAGGTTGTCGGTACAATGTGTAGTTTTTCAAAAATCTGAATCGAACTTCTAGATACACCGATTCTTCTTCTTCTTGTTCACCGCGTTGCATTCGTGGCATTGTTCCCCTGCTCTCACGATGCCAGATCTTAGCTGAGCTGAGAACAGAGTGAAACCGCCACGAGCAGCGAAAACATTCGAACACGAACTTCTTTTAACAGTCAAATACGAGAACCATTGTTCAGTTTGTTGAGGTGAAAATCGTTTACATCTATGGGAGGTCCGAGTTTGATTCCTGGGTCGACGACAACCGCGGCTGCAGGAACGAACAAAAGCGGAACGTAATCACTGATTACTGTTTGAGTCGTTCTCGCCAGTGGCCCGCGGAGAAACTGTCAGATTATCATGAGTTGAAAGAAACTCGAATGGGGTCTCGGGAAACAGGTGTCAAGGTGTCGATGGCCGTCCCGATCCAGAAACGATTGAAGAGACTTCGATCCACAGGGAGTGTCCGGCGGACCATCGCGGGCACCGGTTGACACTGCGCGAAGAACTTCTCGCATTCGTTCATGAACTTCAACAACAACGAATACAAAAGAAGATCCGTCCATATCTATAACTCGTCAGTTCAGTCGTGAACGCTCGTTCAAACACCAGAAAAATGTCGCATAAACGCCATTCTGAGAAAATCAAGCCGGCCACGATGATGACAACAACGACTGTTGAAGAAGAAAAGTCAACTCTCCGGTCTACTACGAGAGATGCACTGACCTGAACTGAATGGAGCTTTTGTAAAACTTCGTTCTGTAAGTGAGCGAGTGAGTGAGTGTTTGAATCTAATTTTGTAGTAGGTTTGAACAGACAGGGACTTGAGCTTGGGATCCGTCTGCGGTTTCGGGTGGCTGCGTCTCCGCGGGGGCTGAGCCGCTACCGTTGTTGTTGCTGTTGCTGCTGCCGTAACAGCCGTTTGTGCTGGCGTTGATAACGAGCTTATCAGGATGGTTGCAGCGAGTCGGTAGAAAACAATTATCGTAGATTGGACCGACAGTGTTGAGATTCGGGTTGAAGAGACGACGCCCTCCAGACGCGGCGGAAGATGCTCGTACTCATCATAGAAAGTCGTCGTGAGAAGTAATGACCGATCAAAGCGACGCGACGCGACGTAGACCACACCCACCATGCAATCGTACAATTGCCACTACAACTAAGAGCGCTGACGTCTTTTGATGAGTGACCACCGCAATGACAAAGTGGTAGTTGGTCCACTTTCATGATGAAAGCGGACGCATCGTTTCCCGACCGACTTGTTGCTGTTGAAGACGTATGGTGCACGGTGTTTGGATACTTTTGAAGAACTGAAGCGATCCGAGAGTCCTCAAGCGCCTCTCGAGGTAATCTTCGATAATAATACGCACGGATGGGACCCTGTAATTGATTGTGCGCTGTTGCGAGCGCTCGATCTTCCTTTCGGTGATGTTTCAATCGCGAGAAATATGACCGATGTCTCGGGCGATCGGATGTTTTCGAATGCGAACCGCAGACCCCACGTCGGAACATCCATTCAGTTCGTGTAAATGCTCGAAGGACTGCTTCGGGAGCCATTGCAAACAGTTTAGGCGATGCATTCCGGGGGCAACGGATAATTGATTTGTTTTCCTGAAATGAACCAAGTAACAGATAATGATTTCATAATGATTTCATCAATCAGTCAATATTGAACGAGCTCAACAGGTGCAAGAAAATGTATCAAAACGAGGTAACATCCCATCTGGCTCGTTGCATCTTCATCGTTTACGTCGCCGGGCGTTCATTTCATGCGTCCGCTGACGAAACCCTCGGAATGCGGCTGAGTTACCAATGACCAAATAGGCGAGTTCTCGAAACTCATTTCTGTCGAGAACAGCACCCGTTTCGTCGAAAGGCGATGAGAATAACCACTTCGGAAATCAGTTTCTTCTCTCTCGTTGCAAGAAATGTTTCCTGGAAAAGTCGTCCTTCGCTAGTTGCTGTTCTACGAGGTCAACGAACTTCGCCGCTTCAAAAACTCCGAGGATCGATGGCTCTCAACAATTCCAGATTCTGCTTGAATGCTCGGTATCTACATAGTTCGATAGTAGGTGAAATGATTCATCGTTCGTCTCAGGCGATGAAGCGACGGCCAGCCAGAAGAGTCTATTTTCGAAGCGGGCGCATCGATTATTATCAGGATGAGTGTGGTCGGAAGCGAAGACATCGATTACGACAGATTCCACGTTTGGGCAGTGCTCACATATTATTCCCGGCAGTAGCGAAACGGAAATACGAAGCTAAAAGTTTTCTGTTGAGCGGCCGCTTACGAGCCGGGTGTCAAGAACCGAGTCGCGTGTCACGACAAAAGCTTTTATTGGGGCGAAACGAGGTGCGATTAACATTCGGTCGTATTAAATTGAACAACAGTTGTGATTGTTGATCTGCTCGTCTTTCTGCGTGCGGCTCTCGGATCTCGGGCCACCGGCTTCTTCTCCTGTCGGTCAGTCGGCCTGGAAGAAGAAAGAGTAAAAGACGAAAGCCAAGAAGAAGGGTATTGTGTGAGTGAGCGGGCGAGTGTGAGTTCTCACGGCGTGTTCTAAAATTATCCCGGGAGATGTTGGGCCTCCTCTTCCAGTCTTCCAGACGTTTATTTACGCTGAACTCTCGTAGAGCGCTCTCTCGGAACGGCAGACGCTTCCGTTTTTATTGAAACCCGCTCCACTGAGCGAGCGCTCTGGCTCATTGAGTGCGAACGAACGAACGAACAGACGAATCAAGCAACACAGCGTACGAGCGACCTAACGGCACCTTCAATCTAATCTCGTTTCGAGATATGTCTCTGCAAGCGCTGCCGGTGCTTCCATTCGGGTCACTCGCCGTTGAACAAACTCTACAGTTCTTCTCTCGTCCTACCCACGTGTGTGCTGACGCCTGATGTCAGTGATGTCAGAGAGGAGAGACCTCATGCCTTCGACACACGACGTGCTCTCGATGTTTATAGCGTCTTATGGGACAATGTGTTTCTCACCGACCGACTGAGATTCTTTGCTGCGTCAATGTAGCAAGGAGCGGCTGTCGTCATGGCAGTAGTTGCTTTCGACGAACGAGTTTGTCTGACTCAGGTGACCTTGACAAGGACGCTGACTCATATGAGTGGTTAAACGTGGAGCGGAGCTGGATCGACTGCCTATTACACGACACGACAAACTTTATTAGGTGAAACAAGTTTCGGCTTGTCGGCTTTCGATCTAGGTCAGAACTGAAACCTTACACGGAATATCGTTACACTGGTTACAGACTCGTTCTTGTAGCGCGGAATTGTGATCAAATCTTCCGAGGAGGAACAGCAATGTAAACTCGAGTCAACTCTCGAGCGCTCCAATCGCATCATGGGGACACTCGCTTCTTGTGGTGCCAAAGTGTAAGCGATCTGGATCTAGGGACACCCAATGTCCCTAGATCCGTGGCTAAGCAATGCTACTATTGCTTGCCGAGTGGGTACTATCGTACTAGTACGGGGTGTCGTCTGCTAGCATAATATTTTGGGGGGTGCAGAACACTCCTGGGGTTGCAGAACACTTTTGGGGAGTTTACAGACAGGGTTTCGAAGGGAGAGTAGATGGCAATGTACATCAACTCGATGTAACTCCGCCCAAACCCCAAAACCGCTCATGCGCCCCACACGGAGCTCTCCGAAAGTTTCGTGGTGCTCGAGTTCGGGGGTTCGCTGGTGGAGGGCGCCACGGGCTCAAGTCGTTCGAGTCTTGTGAACTCTTGATTGAAAGATAAACTCCAACCTTTGAGGATCAACATTAATTTTTTCGACAGATTCGATCATAAGGGAAACAAAATCACGGGAACTCCAATCACAAGTTCAGAGGAAGGAGAAGTCCCGTTTCCAGATCTTGGCAAATATAACTCCGGCCACAACTCCGACAACTCTGGATACAAGTCTCCCACCTGGACTACTTCTGTCCAAGATTTCTCCATTTATCAGAGAAGATCTTCATCTCATCTCGTTTTAACCTTCCTCTACCGGTCTATCATTGCCGACCGCGCGGTGATTGTGACTCGAATCCATCGCGGAAAAAAAGAATTCGAAGGAGAATAGGATTGTAGGCGGTTTTTAAAGAAGGCAGGAAAACGCGTTGTCATAATGGAGGCCCGAAAAAAAAACGCAATGAGGGAGTCTTTGATGATAGAGGAGGGCTGCCGGTCGGTCGGCCGGCCGGCCGGCCTGCCTGCCTGCCCGCCGGACTGACTCCAGATCCCAGACGGAACGAACGCTTTTCTGTTCTTCGTCGGCTCTTCTGAAGTCGTGACCATCTTTTGGTTGCTGGCTTCAGAAAGTGTCCTTTCAGAGAACAATTTCCATGCCGATATATTTTTCTCATAGCAGGCGTCGAGTCGAGTCGAGTCGAGTCGTAAGCCGCAAACGTCCGCCAACACTGATGAGACACAGAATGTTCGATGGAAATTGTCACTCGGAAGTAGCGAAACACGTAACCCCTGGCGGATCGTTGTGAAGCATCGCCGAGTACGAATCATTGGAGTCGTCCGGTGGGAAAACTCAACAGGAAACAACTGGTTGTCGGGCGTTGGCGAACACGGGGTCGGTGACAAAAGTGGACGATCTTCATCTCGATCCCGTCCTGAGAGGACTTCGGGTTCAACATGCTTTCCGCCAACAAACGGTGGCGGTGTCAGAGAGGACAAGACTCCGTTTTGTTTTCCCCAGAGATTCGACGATGGCGCAGACCGCGACAGTTTGAAAATGCCGTTCCTGAAACCAAAAAAAAAATTAATTGTGATTTGCGTAACAGCGCGGCGGAATTAACAGTTTCTCACTCGGTTCTGCAAACCTCACTCTACGAAAGTTACGCGCTCTTCGTTGATGGCGGTTCACACGATTGAGCTCTATGATGTTCTTCCATCATAGTTGGCTACCAGGCCGACGGCGGTGGCTTGAATCGTTGACTAGCTGCTGAGCGTCTGGTTGATTTGTCGGAGCTTTTCCCTAGCATTCCCAGTCGGCAGGACAATGTGGGATCTACCGTTTTTTAGGTTGTCCAAGAAGAAACCGGAGAGAGATGTTCTCCGGAGACGCTTCTTCTGGACTTCGGTTTGGTTGTGGTGGTGCTGAAGAACCCTGGCGGGTTTGTCAGAAAAACCCACTAGAATCCACAAAAATCGAGAAAGACACCCGTCAGCTATACGGCGCGGCTTCGGAGCCACTGTCTGCCAAAACCAACTGACCATAGACTGACACCCTTACTCTAGTTCTTCTGTGACGCGTGTCTTTTTCTGCCTCGGCTCTTTCTTCATTTTCGCCTTACTGTTTGCTTCGTTCAACTTCAACTGAAGAGGTAATCTCGCTTCTTGATATCACAGTCAAAGCGTGGTCAATGGGGACCCGGACGATATTTTGACGCCGAGAAGGTCTGGCGGGTTTCACTCGAACGATCCCGGAGTCATTTCTCTTTCACGTGGGCAGGGCGTTTTGCACAGAAATTCGCGCGGTCGGATACTACGACTTCTGCTCGTCTCAATTATGCATACGCACTTAATGACACCGCTAATGGATACCATTTTGAGATAAACTGTCAGATAACGGTGGATTCCATTCTTGGATCGGAGACACGCCGACCGCGAACCACGATTCAAAACGTGTTGGAAAACTTCTCCAGGAAAATTTTCCTCTCCGATTGCCGGGTCCGAGAAGTTCGCCTCAGAACGCGGCTCCGGATTTGAGCGCGGAGCGAAGCTTTCAAAGGATGTAACCTTCTGTTATGTCTTTTAAATGAGCTTCGCCGTTGCTGCTCCCTAAATTTTATCGTCTCATCTTTTAATTGTGGGCAGGCAAGGGTGCGTCTCATTGTTATGCGCCGTAGACAGCAAACACCTCGGCTCCAGACGATGAATGGGTCTGTATTGTTGTAAGATTGGACACCCCGTAGCGCCGGAGTCAGCCGAATTACGAACGCGCGTCACGATGAAATATATCGTGCATCGAAAGAGTTGTTTCCGGTAACTCCGTGACCCATGAGAGCATTGAGCAACTCGCCAGTCGAATCGCCACCACCACCAAAGCTGTGGTGTATGGCTTCAGTTAGCAGCGAGTGCGTACTACTCGCATGTATCACAGATGACATCGATATGTTAATCGGACGGAGAATCTGAATATGTATTGGGTTATGACAGATGCCATTTCCGCTCTTTTGAAAAACGATGTCCTGTCCGCCTACAAGACTTGCTCGCGAATTCGCGACCAGTCAACAGCCACAGACAAATTCGCGCAGTTAATTCGCCGCTCTCTTTCCTTCTGCTTTTCCGCTGGGGCTCGCACTCCTTCTTCTCTCGTTCCTGCTAGACGAGTTTTCCGGTTCGATCTCCTCTAGAAAGGGTTCGAACTCACCTGGAGTCAAATCGAGTCATTTCGCCTGAATACGAGAACGACATTACTTCTCAGAAGATCTTCCACTCGGCGGGGAAAAGTCTGTGGTATGGAAACGAAATCGTAATCTTTTCCACAAAGCAGTGTGTGTTGTGCTGGGACGTTTTGTAATTTTGAAAAGTTCTGATCGTTTCGGAAAGATTGCTCACAGAAAAGCACTGCTTACTGCTGTGAGAAAAGACTCACAAGAGGAGAAAAGATGGGACGATGACTCAAAACAATGAATTCCGTCCAAAGACGTTCACCGGTCCTGAGCAAATAAACGGTTTTCATCGCTATATTTTATTTTTTCGCTTCAAAGTGCTTCATTGTTTCATTTTCGTCGATCGCGTTCCAATACCGTGAGGCTTGGCTCCGCCTACAGCGTCAAAAGATGGTCAAACAGAAAACGGTAAATGAATATTTATTCCTCTCGTAAAACGGACTCATCAAGCGGTCGTAATAAATCTTCACATGAGCGGTCGAGCGGCTTTTTAGGGCTTGCCTCGAGATCATTCGAGAATTCGCGCATCGAGAACTCGACCAACGCAGAAGGTCGACGAGGACGTTGACGCCGTAACAGATGAAGTCTACGAGAGTTTGTTTTGCATCTTTCGTCCGGAAGCTGTGACCACAGTCGACCTTCCGTCGTTTCTCGACCCGTTAGTCGGAAGCGCTTAGCTTGGTTTACTTGATCCCGGGAGTACGGTTAACCTGACTTCGATTTGGACCTTATCGATATCCCTGGTGACCTTGTGCGAATGGTCCTCCGTGTGTTTGGTCTTTCTGTTCAGGAGGAAACCACGATGGAGGCGTTGACCTCAACAAAACTTCGCCTACTTTGCAGGCACCTCGTGCACAGAAAGGAAACACTGCTTATCCGCAACTTTGCCAAAGTGAGGCACCTCATTCATGCCAAGATCTTGAGTTGAGGATGATCTTGAAACGACTCGTGGTTCTCTAATGGCGACCTTCGATTGCGGATCGTCGCCAAAAGTTAGCGATGTTGCTTAGGTGGAGCCGCTGTCTGAGGGAAATTCGAATTCGACTCGGGTTAGAAGGAGGTCGAAATGCCGGAAAAGCCAATCTATCGCAAACCACTAATCGGTTTTCTTCATCCTCCCCCTCCTCATATTCGTCGTCATCCTCGCTGAAGGCTTATCCGGAGAAGTTATCCAAATTGAATAAAAAAAAAATATGAAGTGTGGGTGGATTGATCTTTCGTGACTTAATGCGTGAATCGGATGACAGTTGACAGATGCTCTTTGACTAGCTCGCTGGCTGGCAGGCAGACAGGCAGGCTCACTCAGTGACTGACTGCTCGGGCGGCCAGCTTTTTTTGAAGACTTTTGAGTTCGTGTTGAAAAACAGGGGGAACACACCATGCTGATCGTGATGATGATGATCAACATGAGAAGAAGGAGGAGGAGGTCTCTGGGTCGCCGGGTCACTAGATGAGAAATCCATCGTTACGCAATTTATATTCAGAATGGAGCTGGAACCTCTGATGAATGTTTGTACTGCCAGTCAAGGCTACCAGAGTACGAGCCAACACTGAGTGAGTGAGTGTAATTCACAAGCTTAACGGTGTCTAAATATTCAAATATCTCGGCTATTTATTCTACCCGGCCTGGCCAGGCTCATCTGGGACGAGGAAGAAAGCTATTAGAGAGATATACACACCTTGGTTCTTCTCTTCTTTATTTTTCTTTCGAAAAAAAAAAACCAAAACTCACAGGAAGTTTTAAATTGGCCACAAAACGCCTTTTCGAGGTGCCCGTTGTGGCGGTGGGAGCCGAGCAATAAAAGCTGGTGGACCTTAAACAGTTTATGCCAGAGCAACTGGAAAATTTGTGAGCCGCCCAAAGTTTCGTTTCAAAAATCTCTCGCGAATTCTTCATTCGTCCAATTCGGCAGAATTGAAATCCGTCCGCAGACAGAATCTGAATTCTTCGCAGAACCTCCAGAAACCTAAGTTTTCTGTCTTTGAAGATGTAGACCGACACGCTCCTATGTTTCTCGTGAGAAAGTCAGGTGAACCTTACGACGTGAGAAGAAAGGTCTGCCGTGAGATGCTCCGCTCACGTGGAGTTCCCTTGTCTCCATTCAGGGAAGATCCGACACGAATTCGTCAAGATTCGCTGCTGCAAAAACAAGAGAGACCCCCTCGCTCAAGGTTACTTGTACAGTGTTTCAAGTTTGTGAGAAGTTAAGAATGCATACACGTTCCCATGCATTCCGGCTCGACATTTGGCTTTTATCTCGCGCGGTGACAAAGCTGATCGTCATTCTTCACAATCAACTAATTTGCATCGAACCCTCCCGGCTTCAAGGAGCTGAGCTGCCTGTTGGCGGGCCGCTCGGCTACCTAGGAAGTAGGTAGTCGCAGTCTTTCGTTGTTGCTCTCGCCGCCACCGTCGTCGTCAGAGAGTCTCTTTTCCTCTTTCTTTCATCCTCGATGTTGTAAATCTAGGCGCTGAGATTCTGCCACCATTGGGGCCCGTATAGGACAGGCAGCGATCGAGTGAGTGAGCGAGCGAGCGAGCGAAGGGTGAACAACGGTGGAGAATCCAAGGTTAACGCTAGACAGCACTCGAGAGTGATTCGATACGCGGCACGCAAGCGACAATTCGAACAATTGACTTTTTATTGTACAAATTTCGCCTGTCTGAAATTGAAAAATCGATCCGCTAGAAAGGAAGCGGCCCGACGACGACTTTATTAGCGCCGAAATACCGATAGATAGCGAGCGCGCACACCGACACGAATTTCAATAGATTGCCGCAGGAGTTCAAGCCGGACGGGATTTGAAAACTGATGAATGAAAAGGTTGCGGGGCCGAATGACGGAAAATGGAATTTGTCATTTGTGATCGACCCGAATTTGTCGTTTTGAAGTCACATCTGCACATGCGTGCAGATGTCCTACCGTCGTGACGGGTGTTGGTGGCGACGCTACTGAGACGCGGGCGTATTTTTTCTTCTCTCTTTTTCTGTTCACTTCGGAGAGCCGGTCAAGAGCCGAAGACGATTTTCTGCTCACAAGTTGAACACAAGTTACCGGGGACGTTCACCCGAACGATGTGAACAGAAAAACTTCTCGCCGACAGCGGCTTATAACGGAGCTCCATACCAACCGATTGCCTTAACAGCCTTCCAAACTAGTTTTCTGAGTGGCGCAATTCTCACAATGTTTTTGATCAGACGTTTCTCTTCATCGCTCTGTGTGACGTTTATATTTCGATCGCGATTTCGCTCAGGGATAGCGGCGAATGCAAACTTCGAGTGTTTCCGATAAGTTTCCGTCCGTTTTTCGGAACCGCTTGCAGTTAGAAATCTGGATTACACTTTTGACGGGCGCGCAGCTCAAAAAGGAGGAACTTTTCCACAGTTTCTGGCTCGTCTGTGGCGATAAGCTCAGCGGAATTCACCTGAGAACAAGAGGAACCCTATCGTAGATTCGGGGAGAATTTCTGATGAAACCGACTGGAGTCTCGATATTAAATGGTGAAGTCTTCCAGCGACCGAAAACGTTCAAGAAAGAGGAGTTACGTCTCATTCTGAATCTCAACGCAATTCATTCTCAAACGTCCCCCATGGCTCCGCGGTTGAGCAACCAAAAACGCTGAGACGGTAATGATTTCTTCCTCAAGCGAATACTTTGCATTTCAGAGTGGTTAACCTCTTTATATTCTGAGTCAACTCTCTTTAAGAGTGAGTTGCGAATAGCTGAGCGGTTGTTCCTTCGGTAACTTCGCGAGACTCCATGATCCGCTTCGAAGTTGATTCATCAGACGACTTACTTCACCAGAATAGAGGGGCTTTCTGCTTTAATGTCACTTTTCCCTAATGATTTGTTGAGCTTTTTCATCAAGTTCATTGTGAAACTTAGGGTTCAGACTGAGCGTGAGTCCAATACGGGCCAGAAGAATCCAAAAAATGACTAACATTTATATGTTTGATGTGTTGTTCAGTTCTTGCACTTTGGCTCCTGCCAAAATTTAACGACAGAATCCGAGCGCACTAGAAACTACCGTCGATTCAAGTTCCCAGGAGGATGCCGTTCAAACTTGAAGCCGGGAACTCAATGCTCTCGAACTTTCGAGATGTTATAAAACTCGGAAAACGTTGGGGGATCAGCTGAGCGAGAACTTCAAATCCGAAATTGCTGTAATTCGCACATGGAAAACATGCCGATAAAGTCAGTTTCTGAGTATGGTTGAATTGAAAACGGTTGAAGTTCAGTTTTCGACATTTGTTTGTTTTATTTTTATATTATTTCACCGCGCAGAATAAGTTAGTTTTAGTTATTAAGTTAATAATAAATAGACATTTAAGGCACTATTGCAACTTGAACAGTATGTACAGTATCGAAGTCGGCCGACTTCTCCGGGATCTTCTTTGTTGTTGTTTTGACTTGAGGCTGGTTCCTTCACGATTTTTGGCATGTTGACTTGACTTGTTGACACTTGGTGTCGTGGTCGTCTAGGTCATGATGTTCATCGGGTTCACGTTTCTGTAGAGCTCCATGGTTCGTAGCTGTTGGAACTGGTTGAGCTGACTAGCCGTGATGTGAAGAACTGTGGCACAGGCGACTGCGAAGATGCAGAGGATGGCGCACAAGAAGATCCAGAAAGCGTAGTCTCTTCGGGGTGTCAGCATCGGTTCGGGTTTGCCAAGCTCGATCCGTAGTGGAAGGTAGAAACCCATCTCAAGGTCAGGATGCTGACCCATGAGATGCGCGGCGCTCAAGGGATTCTTCGGCGACGTCGGCGTTGGAGGCACACTGACGAACGTGTCGTCGAGGTTGTCAGCCTTCGTGTACGACGGCAATTTCGTGTACATGTTGACTTGGATCGGGTTAGGATCGCAGGACAAGAGCACTGAGGTATCCAAGGTTGGTGGCGGTTTGAGTTGTGCCAGGAACTTTGTATACAGGCTCTCTTTATACGATTTGAGGTGCCGGAGGAGGCGGAGCTTGGGAGAGAAGGTGAATGGGACTGGGGTTCGAACCGCCGGGGGTGAGGCTGAGAGCTGCGAGACGCGTGTGTTCCCACGCGATGAGGGAGATCTTCTTTGTCTGCCAGATTGAACGACACATTTTCAGGACTCTGGGGACTTCGGAGACTATAAAGAGTGTGCATCGTTTTGCACGTTGCAAACCACATGCACGATGACGGTGCACGTAGCCAAAAGGACACGGATTCACGCTCAAAGACGGGCTCGTCGTAGAATCGACGCGCAGTCGGGAAGTTCTTTCTCGAGGGTTTTCCGCATCGTGCGAGGTCATCGTGCAACTCGTACTGAGGGGGTTGCGATCTCGTTGCGCCTTTCCCGGGGCGATCATACAAATGTCGGTTAGCTGTGTCTCAGGTAGGGAACATCGTGAGAAAGAGTCCGGTGACCTCCTCGCGTCCGGAATCCTTATTTGATTACAAGGGGAAACGGGGGTGGCTGACTGACTGACTGAGTGCCGGCCTGCCTCTATGCGCACAGCCCTGAGTGTGGCCAAGAAATGCTGCGGCTGCTGCCATCGCCGCCGCTGGTGCTGCTCAGTCAGGTGGTCGTCGAGTCACAGAAGCGCACAAGGTGCAAGAGGGTAGACTGGAGCACGGGCCGATCGCGTGTTCGCCTCCGCTTCGAAGAAAGCACAGGTGTGATACCATTCTGTCCGTCTGTTCTTTCGTCCATCCGCATGGTCCAGCCCTTCGCACACTTTGCCCGTGGCTGTATACAAACATGCGTACGCACGGGCGCATTGTTCGCTTCGACACCTCAAGAGAAAGTGCTGAAGACGAGAAAATTTGGAGCGGCTTGAAAATGACTGATGTTCGTAAATCGATTCTAGAAGTTGGAAGATTGGGAATCCGATCCGAGATTCAGTTCTCAACTGTCAGAAGACACTGCAAATGTATCAATCGCAGACTATTCTATGACTTGATCGAGGATTCATGATGATCATGGAGACATTGGTCGAGTGCGAGAGGAAAGTTACGATTGCAGAGCTCAATCGACCTGCCCCCGTTTACATTGAGAAGGAAATCAATGATGACAACGCTTCTCGAGTACCTCCCACTTATCTCGAGTGGGAGGTTCGTGTTTAAGTCGAAAACGGTTTCCATCCTCTTCTGTCATGTGAATCCAGATCCCGACGTAGAGTTTTCGATCGTTCTCGTTGGAGAGGCAGATCGGTTCCAAGCTTCATGCCGTGCTACTTGCTGGAATGTCGGAATGTCGGAGCAAGGGAGGATGGAGTTCTCTGAGGAGCGAAGAGAAGAAGAAGGACAGAAAGGAGAGGTGAAAGGCTTAGAGTTCGTAAACACAACGACTGTTGTTCGCAGCCATGAATTTGATACGAACAGAAACCCATGAGAAAAGTTACGGAATATTCGCCCATGTAGTCTCGATTCGCAGATTCGTTCGAATAATTTTGCGCAAATCGTCGATTACGGCGGTCTGGACTGTCCACGATTGGAAATAATTCAGTCTCTTGATGATCATCGTGGAGAAAGTGAGTGAATGCTTCCTCCACTCCAGAACGTATCCTATCAGAAACGGAAAACACGTCTTTTTCGGATCCAGAGTTTGGCAAGCAGAAGCAGAACTCCCAACTCGCAAATTCAAGGCAGAATGGAGGAGAATTTGGCTCAATTCGCCGCATGGCGTTCGGATTCGAACCGAAATCGAAAGCCATAAACTCGGACGGAAGTCGCATGACAGTGTCAGCAATCGTGCTTCGATCAAGCATCTTCAAACGAATGTGTTCGAAAATTAGTTTCAAGGACTTCGATGCATTGTAGTTGCATCTTGTGGTCACTTTTTCTCCGATAGCTGTAAATCCCTCTTTCGTGATCGAGATGTCACGTGCCCTGAAGCTCTTCAATGGAAGTAATCTACACTCGGAACTCATAGACACCGACTGCCGCGCACACTCCAATGAAAAGCACCCTGTTGTAGTCACAGCTCGCGGTGCGATTTCGAATTCTGGGGTTTTCGAGCTTGTCCGACTATGCCGAAATGTTTCGTTCCCACGGCTGCGGGGGTTGAGAGACCTGCAATTTTTTGCTCCTGCAATCTCCCCCCACTTACCATCGACATCATCCACCACCACTGGCAGCACTCCTCCAGCCACGATTGTAAAGCCGAAATGAAATTAGTCCGCCCTTGAAACAGCTCATTTCTAATCGAATTTTCTCTTTGATTCGACAACCCTCGAAATTGAATTACGGCACGTGCAAAACCAAATGTCAAATGAACTTCTGTTCGCGCGTTGGACGAGCATGGGCGGATCATTGAACCTGTAGTCGAGTAGTTTTCTTTACCCCCGTTGAAATGAGCTCGAAGTGTCACATATTTCGATCTCGCATCTTCCTAGCCGAACGAGCGAATCGATCGATCGATCGGTGTTCTCGAAAGTTCCAGAGTACGGCTTGTGAGTTTCTGATTTTGAGTCTAACTTGTTTTCTCCGCTTTGCAGGTAAGTTTCTCGAACGACATCCAGATGCTTCGGGTTAGTAAACTGCCTTGACATGAAGTTCAGGGCAGTTCAACCACCTTCATTCATGTACTCAGGTGGAGCAGGTTAGTTTAGAGAACGCGACCTAGTTACACAATGAACTATCACTGCTGCGCATGAATTGCGAATGGAGGAACCAGTGGCTGTAGCACACTTCTGTCAGCCATAAGGTGTCCTGGCCTGCACCGCGTACGACGACCTCTTCGTCTTCACCATCTTAACCTAAATTGTGACCGGGTCACGCATGCTTCTCTAGATTACACCTGGCAGGCTCTCTTTTTGTCGAGGTGTTGTCGTTGTCGTCGTCCGAGCTCCATTCTTTGAGGGCATTTAACCTCAGGGACTCGTGGGGTTTGCTCGGATCCTCCAGCCGCTGGCCGAATGGCTTGCGCCGGAGCTCACCTGGCGTCTCCAGAAGACTTCTGCGCGCAGAATGCATCAACAGCAGCCTCTGACCGCCTTCTTCCTTCCTTTCAATCGGTTTCGAAGCGTGTGCCTGAAGAAACTTGACTCGAAAGTGAAACGACGCGAGCTCCCCGATGCACCTGTGATTGTACAGCCGTCTTCGAGCGCCACCTGAGTATAGTCAGCCACGGAATTTGCAATTTCACGATTTACAGCACTGAAAGCCTTTCTGGAATCCCAACGATTTCTCAAACACAGGCCCGTACGAGAGCTCAGCCGAGTTGGAGTTTTGATCCGACCGCACGAAGGGGGTGATGTCGAGCTTTCCGATGTGCAGTAACTTTACGTGGATGATGAATCAGTGCTGGCGCTCCGACGAGCACACACTGTCTATCGCCGCGTTCGAAACGAACGAATTCGTTCAGGTCTGCATTCTGTACAACAGAAAGTCGGAGAATCTTAAATGAGAAGAAACTTGCAATCCCCACTGCAGCGTTTCCAATTCAGTCGCGGAAGCAATTCTGAGAAATGTTCACACCGGATGAACCTGCCCGTTGGTGACAATTGAAACTTACAATTGACTAGCTAGACACAGTAGCAGCAAACGAAAAAAAAAAAGAAACACACACATAGCGCAACAAAAAATCCGAGAACGAGCGAGAGAGTGAGCTTTCGTAGCATGGATTCTGAACCCATCGTGTGTTTTCAATTGTGCGGCTATTTCGGAGAATCTCTTTGACGATGCACTTGTACTAAATACTGCTCCAGTGCGGACATCGCATGTCGATGGAAACTCTCGGATAGGTGGACTTTTTCCTCGGTTCCTTTCTTTTTTTTTGAGGGGTTCCGCCGGACGCACCAAAGAGGAGGTCTGTTGTTATGGACGCAGCAATCTGTCGCCTGTTCTTAGAACACCCAACGCTTAGAGAGATCCGGACTAGTTGGTTGTCGATGGATCATCCCATGGTCAGTCGGTGAGTCCATCCGTCTGTCCATCGGCCGTGCCTTCCCGGGCTCTTGACCTCGGACAAACGCCGGCGATTGCTGCTTTGCATAATTCCTGCTCCAGTGAGCTATTTGTTCGGCTACGGAGGGGACCTGCGGCCAGGTCCGATGATAGATGTCTACCTGAGCGATTTCATCGTGAAACGGTCCTTGCTTTCGTCTCCCATCGTTTGGATTCAAGGTGAGCTCGCAACTTGGAGTCATCTCTTCTTCTTCTCCTTGTTTCAAGATAAGCTCTCGCTAATCTGAGAACGGATCCTGAGCTCGTCCCTCACCTGGCTTTCTAAGCTTCTCGAGGAGAATTCCAGAGTTTTTTCGAGAGAAGTCACTCGCGACAGAACTCGAGAACATATCCCGAGATATCGAAACTGTTGAGAAATGGTTGAATTCGACGGAGGAGAATGTTTCTCGATGAGTCGAATCCTAGCTCTGTTGGCGGAACACGCAGATGTAAAAGCGCGTCCGTTGATGACTCGATCGTCGAATGCTCGATGAGAAGATTTTACGAGTTCAAACACTTCGTGAAGAGATCAGGAACGCTTCGAGTACCCTCACTCGGTGTCGCGCCCACCTTAAAACTCCTACACAAACGGCATCACGAACCTCTAGTTTGTTTTGGACTTTCTACCTCAGCACGAGTCCGAAGACATTGGTCGTGCCGAAGCCGTCGACGGCGGACTAGTTGTCCCTCTAACCAGCGAGTGACACGAAAACCTCGTAAAATTTTTGTATCTCAGAGCAACGGTTTGCATCATGCTCCTACGAGTCTTCCGCTGCTCTCGTCCGGAACGATGCAACATATGGTCGAGCCCGAAGTCCACCGGCATGGCTCTCAGCACAAAAAAAGAACTTCACTCTCTGGCTGGTTGGGTGGCTGGCTGGCTGGCAGGCCGGGCGGCCGGCCGATCGACCGACCGACTGGCGAGATGCTTTGCTCCGGCCAGATCGTTCGCCAGTTCCCCTGTTCAGTCAGTCAGTCAGTAGTTGCATGCAAGAACAGATTGGGTAACTTGGAAGGCCAGAAGTTTGACCCCTTGAATTCCGGTTGGATTTAACGGAGTTAACCGGATGACAGATGTAGTGGGAGTACGAGCTTGTAATTGCCTTCTCATCACTCGAAGACTAGCCTATGATCGATGATGAAGATGACTCGTCGTGCAACAGATTGAAGCCTTTTTTTGCTTGATGGCTGTGTGGGCGAGCATGCATGCGTGCGTGCACCCATTCATTGTTGACGAGCGAGAAAAGTGGGGGAAGAGGTCGACATGCTTGCCATGTAACGCAGTCAACTTTATCGAGATGCACGACAAGAGTACGAACGATATTTCGCAGTCAACGGCTGGCTGCGAAGAGTGAGATGAGCACTCTGGTGAGTGGTGCTCTATTGAATCAGAGAGGAAGTGGCCACTGAGATCTGTCATGGTTGATGATGATGTTATCATCGTCGTCTGAAGATTCCATTCAGTCCCGAGGAAGACGGCGGCGCGCGGGAAGAGATAGATGAGCCGGATTGAGGCCTTGCCAGCCGAGATGAAACGAGGAAGCCTTGAATGGAGCGACGCGAACAAAAAGAATGAGCATGATTGAAATTTGAAAACTCAACTGATTTGGGCAGGAAGCTGTAACCAGCCAGTTCATACTGCTTGTTCGGCGGTTACGGCCGGCGGGTCCCAGCTACCTTTATCTGAATAAAGGCTTGTCCGTAACGGTTCCCTTCTGTTCGTTCTATTTGCCTCTTGTCGAAATCAATGTTCCCTCTGGCCTGCCTCGACGACTCAAACCCGAGCAGCTCGGTGCTGCACGAAGAAACGCGGAAATCTGATGTAAGATCGATCGGTTCCTTGGTTGGTTGGTCGGTCGGTTGGTTGGTTGGATTCGAGGCTGACTCGCCCGCTGTAGTCGGTTGATCGTCTCCAGCGTGCATGAAGAGACCATATGTCTCATGAGGCTCATGTAATCCATTCCCAGCTTCATGGGGCTTCTCTTCGAAGCCCAGTTAGTAACTGCGCGGAGCAAACCGAGCAGATGCAAAAGCGTACCAAGTCGGCAAGTCTCCTTCAAATTCTTTTTTCTTTTTAATTATGCTCCACCATGATGGAGCACTACATTGAAAGTCCACGATCTGGGACCACCCTTTTGCTCATCAGGTACATCGATCGTTAGTACGGCCTGTCTGCTTAGCTGCCCGCCGCTGGCTCATTCATTCGTTTTTTGTGTTTGAATGGCAAGCTGCCACTTGGGCTTTTTGTCAGCGCTGTGTTTACCGAGTATTTGTTTATCGTGCGTGAGTTTCGCCGATTCGTCCGAAGTCCCAAAAACAATCTCACAACGATATTGCGACCCTGCTGCACTTGAGGCAGCAGAGCGTTTGCCGCCAACGAACGCCTGAATCGAAGAGCGTAGCCTGCCTGCCTGCCTGCCTTCCTGAATCGTTCAAACCAAACCAGACATCGATGAAGCTCCTCCGTTCATTTCTCAACGGCGGTCATGTAACGTCATAGTGACTGACTGAGTTACAGATGAATGGTTTCGGTAGTGAAGCAGGACGGACGGACAGTCATGGAGACGAGCAGACCGGCCGGTCGGTCGGTCGGCAGACCGATAATGAATTTTCGAGGGCACGACGTCTCAAACGCCTGCTCTGGATTTTCTTTTTGATCGACCGTTGGTGAAGCGCTCAAACTAAACCTGATCTGTCCGTGAACATCTGCCCGCTCGGATCTTCATCGCGTGAAGTCCGTAGTGATGGTTAAGGCGGGCGGTGACGGGCAGGTCGACATGCACCAAGCAGAGTTCGATGAGCGCGAATATTCTTACACAACAACAACAGATGGTTTCGGGTCGAACCGGTTAAGGTGGTTATTTATGGGCCACGGAAAATCATCGACACCCTCCCTGGATTCGATGAAGGCACCGCCGGCTTCGACTGGCGGGCTGGCTGGCTTGCTCGCTCACTCACTCACTTAATGCTGGGCTCTACGGTGCACCGAGAGCGTTTACGACTCTTATGTCACTTCCTCGTAACCCTACCCATTCACCGGGTTCGCTAGCTGGCTGGCGGGCCAGTTTGATTCCCACCTTCATGCCGAGCTTCCTTGGCAGCGTTTTGGTTCTCTCTACCTCGAAGGAACGGATTCCCAACTTTATTGCCCTTCTCCCTGAGAAAAGAGTTTTTCTCTTTTTCGAACACCGAGCTCCGCTCTCAACCGTTAGCCTCAGTCACAGCTGACATTTCTTCAATGCTCAATAATCCGAGTTAATCTCACACTACAAGAAGCAAAGTGAAAGGTTGTAAATATTCGTCTCTCTTTTCCGTTCGACAAATAAGTTTGTCGCTTCACATGATGCTCGCATAAGGCCCCGAGATGTTTGCCGTGTAGCACACGTGTGGTCATGTGTTTGACTTCGGATGAAGGCGGCGACTCCGGTAACAGTTTTGATACTGTCCGAGAATCTGTTGTCAATTATTGGCTAGTCCGGCCTAGAGTAAGCATAACGGACAAGCATATCATCTCAGAAGTGGCATTCGAGATGGGAAAAAACAGCTACATGACAAGTCTTGTCGTTCTCTCTCGGGTGTGGGTGTGAAAATCTCCACCGCCGCGAATGTGTGAGGCTTGATCAATGAAGTCTCGGCGACTTCCTCCCCCACAGGCAGGCAGGCAGACCGGCGATCGGGCAGTCGATTCGCTGGCTGGCTGGCTGACTGACTGCTTCGCTAGGTAGATGACCGCGGACGACGACGATTTCGTCTAAGCTGACCGTCTGATCGGAAGGAACCTGTGGTCATCCTCCGGAAAGAACCGTTAGCTCCGAGGTTCCGGTTTTGAGGCGAGTCCACCGCCTTCGCTCTCGCGCCTCGGGTGTGGCGGCCGATGGCGTCAAAACTAGCGCCGCTCAACTCCTCGCCGTCGACATCATCTCAGAATCAGGAGCAGACCTGCTGACCGGGGGTCCGCATGGAGATGAAGACCAGAAAGAATCGTTGTCGACGGCCACGCGCTCCGGCCTTGGAATCTGATCGACCGAGGAAGCGACCGATTGAGTGACGGCTTCACGCTGTTCATGTTCATCTATTCGCTGACCATTAGGTAACAAATTTATCTCATGCAAATGCAACACCCCTAACTGACCATATGGAAGGGGTGATTTTGAAGATTTATTTCCTTCCAAGCCTTTCGCGCCAAAAGGGGAGCCGACGAGAACGACCGACGCTATTTGTCGTCTGACAGAGGCGTGCATGCTGTCAGTGGTGCTGCCGCTGCAATAGGTTGGGTGTGAGCAGCTGAAAGCTGATAGTCTCGATCACTGTCGTAGTCGTCGAAAGTCACTTATGTTGGGTGTCTCGGAGAAAGACGCGGAGAAGGGGTTTCGGGGGTCATTTGGTCATCTGGTCGTCGATAGGTAGATCGGTGGCCGGGCGCGAGTATGTCTCGAAGTGCTAAGTGTGTGTTTTACGGCTGACATGCATCAAGCTTGGACGCTGCGCGACCTGACGAGAGCTTCTTCTCTCTTCCATCAGGTCATAGCATGAAAACCAACTTGGAGGTTCCTTAAGTTAGATCACTTCGGACATGGAGAGAACACGCGGGAAACAATTCAAGACTTTCATGGGGCGAGAATCGAACTTCAACTCTGGAAACGTCTCGACCTGGTTCGAGCTCGGATAATGGCTTGACACAAACTCGATGTTTGACCGATCAGGAAAGCGACAACATATTGACACTTCCTCCAACAACTTCTATTCTCACGTTTCGCGCTATCCCAGGAAGAGCCACGGCAGATCTTTGAGGTTTCGATTTCGACGAGATGTTAGAGATAATCTTTGTTGAGCAGAATCCGACTCCAGAGTCTTACGTTGATGTTTGAATCCTGTCATCTTGTCCAGCACGTTGCAGGCTCTAACGGAAAGAATCGGCGACCCAATTTCGTTTGAATGTAGCTGTCGGGTTCGTCCGCTCATCCTCGGATCTGAATAGTCATGTGCAAGGGTGTCGATCCATTCTCATGACGCGAGGTATCGACTGTGATTTTGTCGGCATTGTCTGGGAAAGTGATCTCGGAAGCGAGGATCCATCTGTGTGTGAAAATGTCCGGCGGCACCTCGCTACTGCTGACCTCTTTCCTCTGGTTCCGATGTTGGTTTTTTTCGGAGGTTATGCCGATCTCACCACCGCCTATATTCGTGAGCGGCCAGCTCCGGAGACCAGCTGTCCGTCGACTTAATTAAGATCACCGTCAAGATACCTGCTGAGCGCTCGTGGTGTGAGGGCGCGGTTTCCTGGATTAGAGTAAGAACAGAACGAGAAAAATTATCATTCAAAAGACATTCGGCATCGAAACAGACCGCGTTTCGCCGCAACTTTGAGAAAAAAAAAAGGTTTCCTCTCGTTCAGCGGTCTGCCAGCTAGGCTGGGCAGATCTCGTGACCGAACGCTGTGCACTTGGGTGTTCTCCGATCTAGAAGAAACGCTAGCCCTTCGGAAAAGGTCGTCTTGGTTATGGTGTCCTCAATCCCTTTTGGGCCGTCGAGAGCGTAGGGCATAAGCTTTCTCTAAAGAGTGCCGCAAGATAGAAGACATTCTAAACTTTTGACCGATGCCTCGCTAAACACCAGCGAAGCTCAGCCATAGCTCTCGAAAGGAAACTGTGATGGAAAATAGCGAAGGAAAGGCGAGTGCTCGGGACTCGCGAAGTCAAATCATGGATTTCTGACGCCGCTCCGAGCAGAATCCGGATCGAATGTTGATCTAGGTATTTGTCTGCGACTGCAATTTGTCGACACCACCCCCACGATTGGGATTCTCGAATTGTCAGCCTGGTTGCTGCCGGTGGAACTGCGAGAATTGCAGCCAAAAAAATCGTTGAAATCGATAGAAAAAGCTCTAAAATCATTAGTCACTCGATGTTT